>JAIUJO010000963.1:72500-75000 GCA_023846275.1 Vanilla planifolia
AAGAAGTGGAGAAAGAAGAAGAAGAAGAAGGATCAGAACTAGCACTAGAAGAAGAAGAGGTAGAAGAAGTAGAAGAAGAAGAAGAAGAAGAAGAAGAAGAATAAAAAGAAAAGAAGGAGATTATGTTGGTAATGAAGAAGAAGAAGAAGAAGTTGAAGTAGAAGAAAAATAAAAAGAAGAAGAAGAAAAAAAAGAAGGCAAAGAAGAAGGAAAAGAAAAACAACAAGGAGGTGAGAAATAAGAAGAAGAAGAAGATGTAGATGAAGTAGAAATAGAAGAAAAAGAAGAAGAAGAAGAAGAAGAAGAAGGAGAAGTAGAAAGAGAAGCAGAAGAAGAAGAAGAAGAAGAAGAAGAAGAAGAAGATAATGATGATCACATTAATGGTGATGATGAAGAAGAAGAATAAGAAGAGAAAGAAGAAGAAGAAGAAGAAGAAGAAGAAGAAGAAGAAGGACAAGAAAAAGAAGAATAACATGAAGAAGAATAACTATAAGAAGAAGAAGAAGAAGAAGAAGTAGAAGAAGAAGAAGAAGAAGAAGATAAAGAAGAAGTAATAATAGAAGAAGAAACAAAAGATGAAGAAGAAGAAGTAGAAGAAGAAGCAAAACAGTGTGACAAAGAAGAAGAAGAAGAAGAAGAAGAAGAAAGAGAAGAAAAAGAAGAAGAAGAATAAGAGGAAGAAGAAGAAGAAGAAGAAGAAGAAGAAGGAAAAGAAGAAGAAGATGATGATGATAAAGAAGAGGAAGAAGAAGAAGTTTAAGACGAAGAAGAATAAGTAGAAGAAGAAAAAGAAGAAGAAGAAGAAGAAGAAGAAGAAGAAGAAGAATAAGAAGAGGAAGAAGAAGACGAAGAAGAAGAAGAAAGAGGTGAATAGGAAGAAGAAGAAGAAGAAGAATTAGATGAAGAAGTAAATGAAGAAGAAGGTGAAGAAGAAGAACAAGAAGAAGAGGAAGCAGAAGAAGAAGAAGAAAAATAAGAAGAAGAAATAGAAGATGACGAAGAACAAGAAGAAGAAAAAAATAAGTAGAGGAGAAGGAGGAAGAAGAAAAAGAAGATGATGATGATGAAGAAGAAGAAGAAATAGATGAAGAAGAAGAAGAAGAAGAAAAAGTAGAAGTAGAAGAAGAAGAGGAAAAAAATATAGAAGTAGAAGATGAAGAAGTGGAAAAAGAAGTAGAAGAAGGGGATGATGATGATGATGATGAACAAGAAGAAGAATGAGAAGAATACGAAGTAAAAGAAAAAGAAGAAGAAAAAGATGAAGAAGCAAGAGAAGAAGAAGAAGAGAAAAAAGAAGAAGAACGAGAAGAAGAAGAAAATAGAACGAGAAGTAGATGAAGAAGAAGAAGAAGTAGGGGAAGAAAGATAAGAAATAGAAGAAGAAAAAGAAGAAGAAAAAGAAGTCGAAGTAGAAGAAGAAGAAGAAGAAGACGAGGTTCAAAAAGAAGAACAAGAAGAAGAAGAAGCAGAAGAAGAAGAGGAACAAGAAGAAGAAGAAGAAGAAGAAGAAGAACAAGATGAAGAAGAAGAGGAAGAAGACGAAGAAGAAGTAGAAGATGAGGATGAGCGAGTTAAAGAAGAGAAAGAGGAATAATAATAATAATATTAATAATAATCATAAGAAGAAGTGAAGAAGAAGAAGTAGAAGGAGAAAAAGAAGATGACGAAGTAGAAGAAAAAGAAGAAGAAGAAGAAGAAGGAAAAGAATTTGAAGAAAAAGTAGAAGAAGAAGATGAAGGACAAGAAGAACAAGAAAAAGAAAAAGAAGAAGAAGAAGAAGAAGAAGAAGAAAAAGAAGTAGAAGAAGAAGAAGAAGAAAAAAAAGGATGAGAAGAAGAAGGAGGAGAAGAAGAAGAAGAAGAAGAAGAAGTGCAGAAGGAGGAAGAAAAATAAAAAGAAGAAGGTGAAGAAAAATAAGAAGATGAAGGAGAAGAAGAAGAAGAAGAAGAAGAGGAATAAGAACAAAAAGAAGAAAAAGAGGAAGAAGAAGAAGAAGAAGAAGAAGAAGTAGAAGAAGAAGATGTAGAAATAGAAGACAAAGAAGAAGAAGAAGATGAAGAAGAAGAAGAATAATAAAAAGAAGAAGAAGAGAAAGAAGAAGAAGAAGAAGTAGAAGAAGTAGAAGAAGAGGAAGAGAGGAAGAAGAAGTAGAAGAAGAAGATGATGATGAAGATGAAGAACAAGAACAAGAAGAAGAAGAAAAAGATGATGATGATGGTGATGAACAAGAAGAAGAAGAAAAAGTAGAAGAAGAAGAAGAAGAAGAAGAAGAAGAAGAAAAAGAAGACGAATAATATGTAGAAGAAGAATAACTAAAAGAAGAAGAAGAAGAAGAAGAAGAAGAAGAAGAAGAAAAAGATAAAGTAGTAAAAGAAGGAGAAAAGGAAAATGAGGAAGAAGAAGAAGAAAAAATAGAAGGGGAAGCTGAAGAAGAAAAAGAAGTAGAAGTAGAAGAAGAGGAACAAGAAGAAGAAGAAGAAGAAGAGTAAAAAAAGGAAGA
>JAIUJO010002715.1:2500-7500 GCA_023846275.1 Vanilla planifolia
GGACAAAGAAGAAGTAGAGGAAAAAGAAGGAGGAGGAGGAGAAGAAGAAGAAGAAGAAGAAGAAGAAAGAAAAATTAGAAGAAGATGAAGATAAAGTAGAAGAAGAAGAGAAAAAAGGAGGAGGAGGCAATGAAGAAGATGAAAAATACTAAGAAGAAGAAGAAGAAGAGGAAAAAGAAGATTATGATGAAGATCATGAAGAAGAAGCAGATGAAGAAGAAGAAGAACAAGAAAACAAAGAAGAGGAAGAAGAAGAGGACAAAGAAGAAGAAGATGATGAAGACAAGAAGAAGAAGAAGAAAAAGAGGAATAAAAAAATGAGAAGAAGAACATGAAGAAGATGGAGTAGTGTAAGAAGGAAAAGAAGAAGGAGGAGGACAAGGAGGACGAGGAGGAGAAGGAGGAGGAGAAGAAGTGGAAGAAGTAGAAGAAGAATGAGAAAGAGAAAAAGAAGAACAAGAAGAAGGACAAGAGAAAGGATAAGAAAAAAGTGAAGAGGGGGGGAGAACAAGTAGAAGAAGAAGCAAATGAAGAAGACAAAGAAGAAGATGAAGAAAAGATGAAGGCGAAGAAGAAGAAGAAGAAGAAGAAGAAGAAGAAAAACAAGAAGAAGAAGAAGAAGAAGTAGTAGATGATGATGAAGAAGAAGAAGAAGAAAAAGAATAAAAAGAAGAAGAAGAAGAAGAAAGAGAAGGAGGAGGAGAAGAAGAAAAAGAAAAAGCAGAACAAGAAGAAAAAGAAGAAGTGGAAGGAGAAGGACAAGTAGAAGAAGAAAATGATGATGATGAAGAAGAATAAGAAGATGAAGTTGAAAAAGAAGAACAAGATGATGAAGAAGAAGAGGAGGAAGGCAAAGAACAAAGAAGAAGAAGTAGTAGAAGAAGAAGAAGTGCAAGATCAAGAGGAAGAAAAATAACAAAAGGAAGAGGAAGAAGAAGAAGAAGAAAAAGATGATGATGAAGGAAGAAAATGATTGAAGAACAAGAAAAAAAGATGGAGAAGAAGAGAGAGAGAGAAGAAGAAGAAGAAGAAGAAGATGCAGAAGATTAAGAAAAAGTAGTAGCAGTAGAAGAAGAAGAAGAAGATGATGATGACGATGATGATGAAGATTAAGAAGATGAAGAAGATGAAGTAGGACAAGTGATAGAAGAAGAAGAAGAAGAAGAAAAAAGTAGAAGAAGAACAAGAAGAAGATGTAGAATAAGGACGAGGAGGAGGAGGAGAACAAGAAGAAGAGGAAGAAGAAGAAGAAGAAGAAGAAGAAGAACAAGAAAAAGAAAAAGAAGAAGAAGAGGCAAAAGAAGGGGAAGAAGAGGAAGAAGAAGAAGAAATTAATAAAAATAATAGAAAAGAGAAGAGAGAGGAAGAACAAGGAGAAGATGAAGCAAAAGAAGAAGAAGAAGAAGAAGAAGGAGAGGAGGAGGAGAGGGGGAGGAGGAAGAAGAAGAAGAAGAAGAATAAGAAGAAGGAGAAGATGATGATGATGAAGAAGTTGAAGAAGAATAAGAATAAGAAAAAAATAAGAAGAACAAGAAGAAGAAGAAGAAAGAGAAAAAGAAGGAGAAGGAGGAGGAGAAGAAGAAGAAGAAAAAGAAGAAGTCGAAGGAGTAGGAGAAGAAGAAGAAGATGAAGAGGAAGAAGAATAAGAAGATGAAGAAGAAGAAAAAAAGATGAAGAAGAAGAAAAAAAGATGAAGAAGAAGAAGGTGATGATGATGATGATCATGGTGATGACGATGAAGACGAGGAAAACAAAGAAGAAGAAGAAGAAGAAGAAGGAGGAGGAGGAGGAGGAGGTGAAGCATAAGATGAAGACGACAATGAAAAAGAAGATGAAAAAGAAGAAGAGGAAGAAAAAGACGAAGAAGCAGAGCAAGAAGAAGAAGAAGAAGAAGATCAACAAGAAGAAGAAGATGTAGAAGATAGAGATGAAGAAGAAGAAGGAGAAGAAGAATAATAAGAAGAAGAAGAAGAAGAAGAAGAAGAAGGGGGAGAAGAAGAAGAACAAGAAGTAGAAGAAGAAGAGGAGGAAGAGGAAGATGAAGAATGAGAAGGTGAAGAAGAAGAAGAAAAAGAAGATAGAGAAGGAGAAAAAGGAGGAGGAGAAGAAGAAGAAGAAAAAAAGGAATAGTAGTAGTAGAAGAGGATGAAGAAAAAGGAGAAAACAAAGAAATATTAGTTGTAGTAGTAGTAGATGAAGAAGAAGAAGAAAAAGGAAAAGAACAAGAAGAAGAAAAAGAAGAAGAAGAAGAAGATGAAGAAGAAAAAGAAGGAGAAAAAGAGGTAGTAGTAGTTGTAGTAGAAGAAGAAGATTAAGAAGAAGAAGATGGCAAGGAGGAAGAAGAAGAATAAGATGAAGTAGAAAAAGAATAAGAAGAAGAAGACAGAGAAGAAGAGGAAGAAGGGGAAGGACGAGAAGAAAATGAGGAAAAAGAATAAGAAAAAGTTGGAGAAGAAGAAAAAGGAGGAGGAGAAGAAGAAGAAGAAGCAAGAAAGGAATAGTAGTAGTAGTAGAAGAGGATGAAGAAAAAGGAAAAAATAAAGAAGTATTAGTTGTAGTAGTAGTAGATTAAGAAGAAGAAGAAGAAAAAGAAGAAGAAGAAGAAGAATTTGAAGAAGAACAAAAAGGAGCAAACAAAGTAGTAGTAGTAGTAGAAGAAGATTAAGAAGAAGAAGAACACGAAGGGGAAGAAGAAGAAGAAGAAGAAGAAAATGAAAGAGGAGGAGAAGAAGAAGAAGAAGAAGAAGAAAAGAAGAAGAAGATAAAGAAAAAAAGAAGAAGAAGATTAAGAAGAAGATGAAGAGGAAACAGAAGAGTTGAAAAAGAATAAAAAGAAGAAGAGGAAGGTAAAAAGGGGAAAAAGAAGAGGAGCAATAGGAAGAAGAAGAAGAAGAAGAAGAAGAACAATAATAATAGCTTTATTAAAAATTATAATAATAAAAATTATAACAATAAAATGTACAAGGAGAAGAAGAAGATGAGGAAGAGTAAGAAGAAGAAGAAGAAGAAGAAGAAGAAGAAGAAGAAGAGAAAGAAGAAGAAGAATAAAAAGAAGAAGAAGAAGAGGGAGAAGATGAAGAAGGGGAAGAATAGGAAGAAGAAGAATAAGAAGAGGAAGAAGAATTGGTGGAAGAAGAGGAGGAGGAGGAGGACGAGGAGGAAGAAGAAGAAGAAGAAAAAGAAGATGAAGATCGAGAAGAAGGAGAAGTAGAAGAACATGAAGAAGAAGAAGATGATGAAGAAGATGAAGAAGAAGTAGAAGTGGGAAAAAAGGAAGAAGAAGAAAAAGAAGAAGAAAAAATGAGAAAAAAAAGAAGATGAAGTAGAGGAAGAAGAAGAAGAAAAAGAAGAACAAGAAGGAGGAGGCAAAGAAAAAGAAGACTAAGAGGAGGAGGAGGAGGAAGAGGAAGAAGAAGAAGAAGAAGATGATGATGATGATGAAGATCAAGAAGAAGTAATAGAAGAAAAAGAAGAAGAAGAAGAAGAAGATGACAATGAAAAAGAAGAAGAAGAATAAAAATAAGAAGAAGAAGAAGAAGTTTAGGAAGTAAGACAAGATGAGAAAAGGAGGAAGAAAAAAAGGAGAAGAAGAACATCAAGAAGATGGAGTAGTAGAAGAAGATGGAGGAGGAGGAGAAGAAGTGGAAGTAGAAGAAGAAGATTGAGAAAGAGAAGAAGAAGAAGAACAAGAAGAAGAAGAATAACAAGAATAAGAAAAAAAAAGAAGAGGGAGGGAGAACAAGTAGAAGAGAAAGAAGAAGAAGAAGAAGAAGAAGAATAATAAGAAGAATAAAATGAACAAGGAGAAGAGGAGGAAGAAGGAGATGAAGATGAAGAAGAACATGAAGAAAAGAAGAAGAAGAAGAAGAAGAAGAAGAAGGAGAAAAATAAACATAAGAAGAAGAAGAGGAAGAAGAAAGAGAAGAAGGAAGCAGAAGAAGAAGATGAAGAAGATGGTGAAGAAGTAGAAGAAGAAGAAGATGATGATGTAGAAGAATAAGAAGTTGAAGTTGAAGAAGAAGAAGAAGGGCAAGAAGAAGAAGAAGAAGAAGAAGAGGAAGAAGAAGAAGAAGAAGAAAAAGAAGAAGAAGACAAGGATAAAGAAGAAGAAGATGACGAGAAAAAGAAGTAGGAATAGTTGGAGAGGAAGCGCAAGAAGAAGAAGAATAAGAAGTAGAAGAAGATCAAGAAGAAGAAGAAGAAGAAGAAGAAGAAGACGAAGAAGATGAAGCTGAAGTAGGGCAAGTGGAAGAAGAAGAAAAAGAAAAAGAAGAATAAGAAGGATATCAAGAATAGGGAAGAGGATGAGGAGGAGAAGGTGGAGGAGGCAGAGGAGAACCTAAAAAAGAAGAAGTGGAATAAGAAGAAGAAGAATGAGATGGAGAAAAATAAGCACAAAAAGAAGCAGAAGATAGGGAAGAAGTAAAAGAAGAACAAGAAAAAGAATAAGGAAAAAGAGAAGAGGTAAGGAGAAGGAGAAAAAGAAGTAGAAGAAAATGAAGTAGTAGTAGTAGTAGAAGAAGAAGAAGAAGAAGAAGAGAAGGAGGAGGAAGAAGAAAAATCAGAAGAAGAAGAAGAAGAAGAAGAAGAAAAAGAGAAGAAGAAAAAGAAGAAGACGTTCAAGAAGAAGTAGAAGAAGAATAAGAAGAAGAAAAAGAATAAGAATAAGAAGTAAAAGAAGAAGAAGAAGAAGAAAAAGAAGAAGGAGGAGGAGAAAAAGGAGAAAAAGAAGAAGAAAAAGAAGAAGTGGATGGAGGAGGAGAAGTAGAAGGTGAAGATGAAGAAGTAGTTGAAGAAGAAGAAGAAGAAGAAGAAAAAACATGAAGATGAAGAAGAAGAAGAAGATGTTGATGATGAAGAATAAGAAAACAAAGATGAAGAAGTAGATGAAGAAGCAGAAGAAGATGTTGATGATGCTGATGATGACGAATAAGAAAACAAAGATGAATAAGAAGAAGAAGAAGAAGAAGAAGAGGAAGAGGAAGAAGGAGGAGAAGAAA
>JAIUJO010002715.1:17500-22500 GCA_023846275.1 Vanilla planifolia
AAGAAGAAGAGGAAGGAGAAGTAGGAGAAAAAGAAGAGGAGGAAGAAGAAGATGAAGAAGAAGGGGAAGAAGAAGAATTACAAGAAAAAAAAGAGGAAGAAGAAGAAGAAAAGGAGGAAGAAGAAAAAGATGAAGGTAATGAAGAAGAACAAGAAGAAGATGAAGAAGAAGAAGAAGTTGAGGAGGAAGAAGAAGTAGTAGAAGAAGAGGAAGAGGTAGAAGAAGATGAAGATTAAGAAGAAGATGACGATAAAGAAGAAGAGGAAGATGATGAAGAAGAAGATAATAAAAAAGAAGAAGAAGAAGAAGAGAAGAAGAGGAAGAAGAAAAAGAAGACAAACAAGAAGAGCTAGAGGAACAAGAAGAAAAGGAAGAAGAAGATGAAGAAGAAGACGAAGAAGAACACGATTGAGAAGAAAGTTAAGAAGAAGAAGAAAAAGAAGAAGAAGAAGGAGATGGTGAAGAAGAAGAAGAAGAAGCAAAATAATAAGAAGAAGAAGAAAGAGAAGAAGAAGTGGTAGAAGAAGAAGAAGAAGAAGAAGAGGAAGAGGAAGAAGAAGAAGAAGGAGGAAAAGAAGAGGAACAAGAAGAAGAAGAAGAAGAAGAAGAAGAGGATGAAGAAAAAGAAGAAGAAAAAGAAAAGGAAGAGAAATTAGAAGAAGAAGAGGTCGATGAAGAAGAAGCAGAAGAAGAAGAAGAGGAAGAAGGTGAAGAAGAAGATGAAGAGGATAAAGAGGAAGAAGAAGAAGAATAAGAAAAAGAAGAAAAAGAAGAAGAAGAAGAAGAAGAAGAAGAAATGGAAAAAGTATAAAAGGATGGAAAAAAGGAAGAAGAAGAAGAAGAACTTGAAAAAGAACAAAAGGAAGGAAAAAGGAAAAAGAAGAAGAAGAAGAAGAAGAAGAAGAAGAAGGAAGAAGATTAATTAGAAGAACAAAAGGAAGTAAAAGAAGAAGAAGAAGAAGAAGAAGAAGGAGAAGGAGAAGAAGCAGAAGAAGAAGAAGATGATGACGATGATGAAAACGAAGAAGAAGAAGGAGGAGAAGAAGAAAAGATAAATATTTTTGATGAGAAAGAGGAAGAGATGTAGAAGAAGAAGAAAAAAGGAAAAAGAAGGAGATGAACAAGAAGAAGAAGAAGAAGAAGAGGGAGAATAAGAGGTAGAAGAAGAAGAAGAAGAAGAAGAAGAAAAGGAAGAAGAAGAAGAAGAAAAAGAATAAGAAGAAGAACAAGAAGAAGAAGGAGAAGAAGAAGAACAGGAAGATGAAGAAGAAGATGATATAGAAGATAAAGAGAAACAACAAAAGGAAGAAGAATAAGCAGAAGATGAAGAAGTAGAAGACGAAGAAGTAAGAGAAGAAGAAGAAGAAGAAGAAGAAGGTGATGTTGATGAAGAAGAAGAAGAGGAAGAAGAAGAAGAAGAAGAAGCAGAAGAAGAAAGAGAAGTAGAAGTAGAAGAAGAAGAAAAAGATACTAAAGAAGAAGAAGCAGAAGAAAGAAAAGAAAGAAAAAGAAGGAGAAGAAGAAGAAGAAGATGAGTAAGAAGAAGAAGAAGAAGAAGTAGTAGTAGTAGTAATAGAAGAAGGGGAAGAAGGAGAAGAAGAATAAGAAGAAGAAGAAGAAGTAATGAAGAAGATGAAGAAGTAGAAGTAGAAGAAGAAGAAGAGGACAAAGAAGAAGAAGAAGAACTAGAAGAAGAACAAGAACAAGAACAAGAACAAGAAGAAAAGAAGAGGAAGTACATAATGATGAAGAAGAAGAGGAAGATGAAGAAGAAGATGAAGTAGAAGAATAAGAAAAAGAAAAATAAGATGAGGAAAAAGAAAAAGAAAAAGAGGAAGAAGAAGAAGAAGAAGAAGAAGTAGAAGGCGAAGAAGAAGAAGAAGAAGAAGAAGAAGAAGAAGAAAAAAGGGTAGAAGAAGAAAAAGAAGAAAAAGAAGAAAAAGAAGTTCAAGAAGGAGAAAAAGGAAAAGAAGAAGTAGAAGAAGAAGAAGAAGAAGAAGGAAAAGAAGAAGAAGAACAAGAAGGTGATGATGAAGGGGAAGAAGAAGAGGAAGAAGTTGAAGAATAAGAAGAAGAAGAACAACAAGAAGAAGAAGAGGAAGAAGGAGAAGAAGAAGAAGATGAAGAAGATGAAGATGAAGAGGAACAAGAAGAAGAGGAAGAAGAAGTAGAATAAGAAGAAGAGGAAGAAGAAGCCGAAGAAGAAGAAGAAGAAGAAGAAGAAGTGGAGGAGGAGGAGAAGGATGAAGAAAAAGAAGAAGAGGAAGAAGAACATGAGAAAGAAGAAGAATAAGAAGAAAAATAAGAAGAAGAAGATGATATTGAAGAAGGAGAAGAACTTGATGATGAAGAAGAACACAAAGAGAAGGAAAAGGAATAAGAATGAGTAGAAGAAGAAGAAGTAGAATGTAGAAGAAGAAAATGAAAAAGAAGTTGAAGAAGTAGAAGAAGAAGAGGAAGAAGAAAATGAAGATGGAGATGATGTAGGAGAAGAAGAAGAAGAAAAAGAGAAAGAATAAGAAGTAGAAGGGAAAGAAGAAGAAGAAGAAGAAGGTGACAAAGAAGATGACGAATAAGATGAGGATTTAGAGGAGGAAGAAGAGGTGGAAAATGATGGGGAAGAAGAAGAAGAAGAAGAAGAAGAAAAAGTAAGAGAACCAGAAAAAGAAGATGAAGAAGAGTTAGAAGAAGAAGAAGAAGAAGGAGAAGAAGAAGAGGAACTTGTAGTAGTAGTAGAAGAAGAAGAAGATGATGATGATGACGAAGAAGAAGAAGAAGAAGAAGAAGAAGATATAGAAGAAGAAAAAGAAGAATAAGAACAAGGAGAAGAGGAAGAAGAAGAAGAAGAAGAGGAAGAAGAAGAAAAAGAGGAAGAAGAAATGGAAGAAGTGGAAGGAGGAGGAGAAGAAGAAGAAAAAGAAGGAGAACGAGAAGAAGGAGAAGGAGATGAAGAAGGAGAGGGAGCAGATTATGATGGTGATGAAGAAGAAGTAGATGTTTAAGAAGAAGATGAAAAAGATGAAGAATAAGAAGAAAAACTATAATAAGAAGAAGAAAGAGAAGAAGAAGGAGAAGAAGAAGAAAAAGAACATGAAGAGGAGTTGAAGAAGATGATGAAGAAGAAGAAGAATAAAAGGAAAATTAATAAGAAGAAGAAAAAGAAGAAGAACAAGAAGATGATGAAGAAGAACAAGAAGAAGATGAAGAAGATGAAAGAGAAGAAGAAGTAGAAGAAGAAGAAGAAGATGATGAAGAAAAAGAAGAGGAAGAAGTAGTCAAAGAAGAAGAAGAAGAGGAAGAGGAAGAGGAAAAAGAACAAGAAGAAGAAGAGGAAAAAGGAGAGGAATAAGAGGAAGAAGAGGTAAATCAATAAGAAGAAGAAGAAGAGGAATAAGAAAAAGAAGATGATGAGGAAGAAGATGAAGAGGTAGAAGAAGAAGAAGAAGATGAAGAAGATGAATAAGGAGAAGAAGAAGAAGACGTAGTAAAAGAACAGGAGGAAGAAAAAAGAAAAAAGAAGAAGAAGAAGAATAAGAAGAAGAAGTAGAAGATGAAGAAGAAGAAGAAGAAGATAATGATGATGAAGATGAAGAAGAGGAAGGAGAAGAAGAAGAAGAATAGGAAGATGAAGAAGAAGATGAAGCAAAAGATAAAGAGGAACAAGAAAAGGTAGAAGAAGAAGAAGGAGAAGAAGAAGAAGTAGAAGAAAATGAAGAAGAAGAAGAAGACAATGACGAAGAAGAAGCACAAGAAGAAAGAGAAGAAGAAGATGAACAAGAAGAAGATAATGAAGAAGAAGAAGCAGTAGAAGAAGAAGAAGAAGGAAAAGGAAAAGAAGAAGGAGGAGGAGAAGAAGAAGAAGAAGAAGAATAGGTAGTAGTAGTAGCAGATGAAGGCGAACAAGAAGAAGAATTTGAAAAAGAAGAAGAATAAGAAGAAAAAGAATAATAATAATAAGAAGAAGAAGAAGTGGAAAAAGAACAAGAGGAAGAAGAAGAAGAAGATGAAGAAGAAGAATAAAAAGAAGTAGTAGAAGAAGAAAAAGAAGAAGAATGAGAAGAAGAAGAAGAAATAATAAAGATTTAGATGAAAAATTGGAAGAGAAGAAGAAGAAAAAGAAGAAAAAGAAGGAGAAGAAGTAGTAGAAGAAGAAGAAGACGTTGAAGCAAAAGAAGAAGAAGAAAAAGAAGAAGAGCAAGAAGAAGAAGAAGAAGATGACGATGATGAAGAAGAAGAACATGAAGAAAAAGGAGGAGATGAAGAAGAACCGAAAGATGAAGATGAAGATGAAGTAGAGGATAAAGAGTAGCAACAAAAGGAACAAGAAGAAGTAAAAGGAAAAGAAGTAGAAGAAAAAGAAGAAGAAGATGAAGAAGAAGATGATCAAGAAGAAGAAGTGGAAGAAGAAGAAGAAGAAGAAGCAAAAGAAGAAAGAGAAGAAGAAGAAGAAGAAGAAGAAGAAGAAGTCACTGAAGAAGAAGAAGAAGAAGAAGGAAAAGGAAAAGATGAAGAAGAAGAAGAAGAAAAAAATAAGAAGAAGAATAAGAGGAAGAAGAAGAAGAAGAAGAAAAAGATGAAGAGGAAGAAGTAGTAGCAGTAGTAGAAGAAGGTAAAGAAGTAGAAGAAGAATATGAAAAAGAAGAAGAAGAAGTTGAAGAAAAAGAAAAAGAAGAAGAAGAAGAAGTAAAAGTAGAAGAAGTAGAGTAGGACAAAGAAGAAGAAGAAGAAGTTGAAGAAGTGGAAGTAGAAGAATAAGAGGAAAAGAAGAAGAAGAAGAAGAAGAAGAAGAAGAAGAAGGAAATGAAGAAGAAGAGGAAGAAGAAGATGAAGAAGAAGAAGAAAAATAATAAGAAGAAGAAGAAAAAGATGCAGAAGAAGAAAAGAAGAAGAAGAAGAAGAAGGTGAAGAAGAAGAAGAAGAAGAAGAGGAAGAAGAAGAAGAAGAAGAAGAGGAAGAAGAATAAAGAGTAGAAGAACAAAAGAAAAAGAAGAGGAAGAAGT
>JAIUJO010002715.1:27500-30000 GCA_023846275.1 Vanilla planifolia
GAAGAAGGAGAAGATGAAGAAGATGAAGGAGAAGAAGAAGAAGGAGAAGAATGAGAAGAAGAAGGAGAAAATGCATAAGAAGATGAAGAAAAAGGAGAAGAAGAAGAAGGAGAAGGAGAAGAAGCAGAAAAATTTAAAGAAGGAGAAGAAGAAGAAGGAGAAAAAGAAGAAGCAGAAGAAGAAGAAGAAGAAGAAGAAGAAGAAGGAGAAGAAGAAGAAGAAGAAGAAGGAAAATAAGTAGAAAAAGATGAAGAAGAAGGAGAAGAAGTAGAAGGATAAGAAGAAGAAGAAGGAATAAAAGAAGGCGAAGTAGTAAAAATAGAAGAAGAAGAAGAAAAAAAGTCGAAGAACATGAAGAGTTTGAGGAAAAGGAGAAAGAAGAAGAAGAACAACAACAACAAGAAGATGAGGAGGAAGAAAATGACAAGGTGGAAGAAGAAGAAGAAGACAAAGAAGAAGAAGAATAAGAAGAAAAATAAGGGGAAGAAGAAGAAGAAGAAGAAGTAGAACAAAAAGAAGAAGATGAAGATAGAGAAAATGAGGAAGAATAAATAGTAGAAGAAGAAGAAAAGGAAGGGGAAGATGAAGAAGAAAAGTCGAAGAAGAAGAAGTGGAAGAAGTAGAAAAATGTGGAGGAGGAGAAGAAGAAGAAGAAAAAGAATGAAAGACTGAGATTAAGAAGAGGAAGAAGAAGAAGAAGTAGAAAAAGAAGAAGAAAAAAAAGAGGAAGATGAAGAAGAAGAAGAAGAAGAAGCAGAAGAAGAAGAAGAAGAAGAAGAAGAAGAAGAAGAAGAAGAAGAAGAAAAGAAAGAGATTAAAGAAGTGGAACAAGAAGAAGAAGAAGAAGATGAAGTACAGAAAGAAGAGGAAGAAGAAGAAAATAAAAAAGTAGAAGTAGAAGAAGAAGAAGAAGAAGAAGAAGAAGAGGTTGAAGAAGATTATAAAGAAGATGAAGAGGAAAGAGAAGGGAAGAATAAGAAGAAGATGCAGAAGAAGAAGAAGAAGAAGAAGAGGAAGAAGAAGAGGAAGAAGATTAAGAGGATGAAGAAGAGGAAGAAGAAGAAGAAGAAGAAGAAGAAGAAGAAGAAGAAACAAATAAAGGAGAAGAAGCAAAAGAACATGAAGATGAAGAAGAAGAAGAAGTGAAACATGATAAAGAAGAAGAAAGAGAAAGAGGAGATGATGAAGAACAAGAAGAAGAAGAAAAGAAGAAGAAGAAAACGAAGAAGAAGAAAATTGAAAGAAGAATAAGAAGAAGAAGAAGAAGAAGAAGTAGAGGAAGAAGAAGAAAAAGATAAAGAAGTCGAAGAAGAGGAAGAGGACAAAGAAGAAGAAGAAGAAGGAGAAGAAGATGAGGGAGAAGAATAAGAAGTAGAAGAAGAAGAACAACAAGAAATGGTAGAAAAGGAGAAGGATGAAGAAAAAAAGGAAATGATAAAGAAGGAAAGAAGAGGATGAAAAAGATTAAGAAGAACAAGAATAACAAGAAGGGGAAGAATGAGAAGAAGAAGAAGAAGAAGAAGAAGAAGAAGAAGGAGAAGAAGAAGAGGAAGGAGAAAAAGAAGAAGAAGCAGAAGAAGAAGGAGAAGGAGAAAAAGAAAGTGATGAAGAAGAAGGAGAAAAAGAAGAAGTAGGAGAAGAAGGAGGAGGAGGAGGAGGAGGAAGAGGAGAAGAAGAAGAAGAAGAAGAAGATGAAGAAGAACCAGGAGAAGAAGGAGAAGAAGAGAGAGAAGAAGATGGAGAACAAGAAGTAAAAGAAGTAAAAGCAGAAGAAGAAGAAGAAGAAGAAGAAGAAGCAGAAGAAGAAGAAGAAGAAGTAGAAGCAGATGAAGAAGAAGAAGAAGGAGAAGAAGAAGAAGCAAAAGAAGGAGAAGAAGAAGAAGCAGAAGTAGGAGAAGAAGAGAAAGCAGTAAAAGCAGAAGAAGAGGAAGAATGAGAAGGAGAAGAAGAAGATGTAAGGGAAGGAGAAGAAGAAGTAAGAGAAGGAGAAGAAGAAGAAGAAGAAGAAGAAGAAGAAGAAGGAGAAGAAGAAGAAGAGGATGAAGAAGAAGAAGAGGAAGAAGTCGAGGAAGAAGAAGAAGAAGAAGACAAGGAAGAAGAAGAAGAAGAAGTAGTAGTAGTAGTAGAAGAAGAAGAAGAAGAAGAAGAAGAAGGAGAGAAGAAGAAAAAGAAGAAGAAGAAGAAGGAGAAGAAGTAGAAGAAGAAGAAGAAGAAGGAGAAGAAGAAGGAGAAGGGGAAGAGGAAGAAGGAGAGGAAAAAGAAGAAGGAGAAGAAGAGGAAGGAGAAGAAGAAGGAAAAGAATAAAGAGAAGAAGAAGAAGATGAAGAAGAAGAAGAAGAAGAATAAGGAGAAGGAGAAGAAGGTGAAGAAGTTGTTGTAGAAGAAGAAGAAGAAGAAGGAGAAGAAGCAAATGAAGGAGGAGGAGGAGAAGAAAAAGAAGAAGAAGAAGAAGAAGGAGAAGAAGTAACAAAAGAAGGTGGAGTGGAAGTAGAAGAAGAAG
>JAIUJO010002715.1:35000-40000 GCA_023846275.1 Vanilla planifolia
TCTTCTTCTTCTTCTTGCTCTTCTTCTTCTCCTTCTTCTTCTTCTTCTTCTTCTTCTTCTTCTTTTCACTCTTCTTCTTCATCTTCTTCTTCCTCTCCTTCTTTTTCTTCTTCTTCTTCTTTTTCTTCTTCTCCTTCTCCTTGTTCTTCTTCTTCTTCTTCTTCTTCTTCTTCCTTTTCTTCTTCTTATTCATCTTCATCTTCTTCTTCTTCATCACCACCATCAACATCATCTACTTCTTCTTCTTCCTCTTCTTCTTCTTCTACTTCTTCTCCTTTATTTTCCTCTTCTTCTTCTTCTTCTTCCTCTTCTTCTTCTTCTTCTTCTTCTTCTTCTTCATTATCTTCTTCTTGTTCTTCTTCATCTTCTTCTTTTACTTCTTATTCTTCTTCATCTTCTTCTTCTTCTTCTTTTTCTTTTTGTACTTGTTCTTCTCCTTCTTCTTATTGTTCTTCTGCTTCTTCTTCTTCTTCTTCTACTACTTTTCCTTCTCCTTCTTCCTCTTTCACTTCTTACTCCTTTTCTTATTCTTCTTCTTCTCCTTCTCTTCTTCATCATCATCTTCTTCTTATTCTTCTCCTTCTTACTCTTCCTCTTCTTCTTCATCATCTTCTTTATTATGATCAGCTTCTACTTTTTTTTCTTCTTCTTCTTCCTCTTTCTTTATTTTCTTCTTCCATTTTCCTCTTCTTCTACTACGTCTTCTTCTTCTTCCTATCCTTCTTCTTCTTCTTCTTCCTCTTCTTCTTCTTCTTCTTCTTCTTCCTCTTCTTCTTCATCTACTTCTTTTTTTTTTTATTCTTCTTCCTCTTTTTCTTCTCCTCCTTCTACTTCTTCTTCTTCTTCTTCTTCTTCTTCTTTGTCTACTTCTTCTACTTCATCATCCTCTTCTTCTTCTTCTTCTTCTTCTTCCTCTTCCTGTTTTCCTTCCTCTTATTCATCTTCCTCTTCTTCTTCTTCATCACAATCATCATCATCATCATAATCTTTTTCTTCTTCTTCTTCATCTTCATCCTCTTCTTCTTCCTCTTCTCCTTTATTTTCTTCTTCTTTTTCTTCTTCTTCTTCTTCCTCTTCTTCTTCTTCTTATTGTTCTTCTTCTTCTTCTTCTTCTTCTTCTTCTTCTACATCTACTTCTTATTCTTCTTCTTCCTCTACTTCTTCTTCTTCTTCCTCTTCTTCAAGTTCTTCTTCTTCTTCTTCTGTTTCTTCTTGTTCTTCTTGTCCTTCTTCTTCTTCATCTTCTTCTTATCCATCTTCTTCTTCTTCTTCATCTTCTTTATCATCATCATCATCATCTTCTTCTTCTTTTTAATCTTCATTGTGCACTTCTTCTTCTTCTTCTACTTCTTCTTCTTCTTCTTCATCTTCTGCTTTTGCTTCTTCTTCTTCTTTTTGTTGTTCATCTTGTCCTACTTCTTCTTCTTCTTGTTATTCTTATTCTTCTTCCACTTCTTCTTCTTCTTCCTTTTCTACTTCTTTTTCTTCTTCTTCTACTTTTTCTTTATCGCCTGCTTCTTATTATTATTATTATTATTATTCTTCTAGTTCTACTTCTACTTCTCTTCTTCTTCTTCTTCTTCTTCTTCTTCTGCTTCTTCATCTTCTTCCTCTTCCTCTTCTTCTTCTTCATCTTCTTCTTCTTCTTCTTCATCTTTTACTTTTGTGTCTTGTTCTTCTACTTCTTCTTCTTCTTAGTTTCTTCTTCTTCATCGTCATTATCATCATCATCATCATCATCATCTTCTTCTTCTTCTTCTTCCTTGTCTTCTTCTTCTACTTGTTGTTCTTCTTCATCATCTTCTTCTTCTTCTTGTTCTTTTTCTTCTTGTTCTTTTTCTTCTTGTTCTTTTTTTGGTTTTGTTCTTCTTCTACTGCTACTACTTCTACTACTTCATCTTCTTTTTCTTCTTTTTCATCTCCTTCTTCCTCTTTGACTTCCTATTCCTTTTCTTCTTCTTCTTCTTATTCTTCTTATTCTTCTTCTTCCTCTTCCTCTTCCTCTTCCTCTTCTTCTTCTTCTTCTTGTTCCACTTTCTTTTTTCTTCTTCTTCCTCTTCTTCTTCTTCTTCTTCTTCTCCTTCTCCTTCTTCTTCTTCTTCTCCTTCTCCTTCTTCTTCTTCCTCTTCTTCTCTGTCTTCTTCTTCTTTCTTTCTTCTTCTTCTTCTTGTTCCTCTTTTTCTTCGTTTTCTTCAAATTCTTCTTCCTCTTCTTTTTCTTCTTTTACTTCTTCTCCTTCTACTTCTTCTTCTTCTTCTCTTTCTTATTTTTCTTCTTCTTCATCATCATCATCTTGTTGTTGTTATTCTTCTTCTTCTTTATCTCCTTCTTGTACTTATTCTTCTTCTTGTTCTACTTCTTCTTCTTCTATTTCTTCTTCTTCCTCCTCTTCATCTTCTCCTCTTCTTCTAGTTTTTCTTCTTCTTCTACTTCATCAATCATCATCATCATCTTCTTCTTCTTCATCATCCTTTTCTTCAATTTTCTCTCCTTCATGGTCTTCTTCTTCTTCTTCTACTACTACTTCTTCCTTTTCCTTCTCTTCTTTCACTTCTTCCTCTTCAACCTCTACTTCTTCTTCTTCAACTTCTACTTCTTCATCTTCTTCTTCTTCTTCTTCTTCTTCTTCTTTTTCTTCTTCTGCTTCTTCTTCTACTACTTCTACTTCTTCTTCTTCTTCTTCTTCCACTTCTTCTTCTTCTTCTTCTTCTTCATGTCCTTCTCCCACTTCTTCTTTTTCTTCTTCATCTTTTTCTTCTACCTCATCTTCTTCTTTTTCATCTTCTTCTTCTTCTTCATATTCTTCTTCTTCCTTTCCTTCTTCTTCAACTTCTTCCTCTTCTTCTTCTTCTCCTTCTTCTTCTTCCTCTTCTACTTCGTCCCCTTCTTCTTCTACTACTTCTTTTTCTTCTTCTTCTTCTTCTTCTTCTTCCTCTTCTTTTTCTTATTTTTCTTCTTCTGCTTCTTCTTCTTCTTCTGTTTCTTTTTTTCTTCTTGTTCTTTTTTCCTTGTCCTTCTTCTTCTTCTTTCCCTTCTTCTACTACTTCTTCTTCTTTTTCTTCTTTTTCTTCTTCTTTTTCTTCTTCTTCTTCTTCTTCTCTTACTTCTTCTTCTTCTTCTTCATACTCTTCTACTTCTTCTTCTTCTTCTTCATCTCCTTCTTCTTCCTCTTCTTTTTCTTCTTCTTCTTTTACTTCTTTTTTTTCTTCTTCTTCTACTTCTTGTACTTCTTCTTATTCTTCTTGTTCTTCATCTCCTTCTACTTCATTTTCTTCTTCCTCCTCTCCTTCATTTTCTTAATCTTCTTTTATTTCTTCTTCTTTCTCTTCTTCTTCTTCATCATCATCATCATCATCATCATCTTCTTCTTCTTCTTCTTTTACTTCTACTTTTTTTGAGCCTTCTTTTTCTTCTTCTTTTTCTCTGTCTTGTTCTCCTCCTTTTTCTCCTTCACCTTCTTCTTCTTATTCTTCTTCACCTTATTCTTCTTCTTCTTCTTCTTCTTTTACTTCTTGATGTTCTTTTTCTCCTCCTTCTTCTTCATCTACTTCTTGTTATTCTTTTTCTTCTTCTTCTTCTTCTTCATCTTCTTCTTCTTCTACTTCCTCTTCCTCTTCTTCTTTTTCTTCTTCTTCTTCTTCTTCTTCTTCTACTACTACTACTATTACAACTACTTCTCTATCTTTTTCTTATTCTTTCTCTTCTTTTTCTTCTTCGTGTTTTTCTTCTTATCCATCTCATTCTTCTACTACTTCAACTTCTTCATCTTCTTCTTCTTCTTCCTTTTCGTCTTCGACTTTATTATCATCTTCTTCTTCTTGTTCTTCTTGTTCTTCTTCTACTTCTTCTTCTTTTCATTCTTCTTCTTTTTCTTTTTCTTATTCTTCTTCTTCTTCTTCTTCTTCCTCTTCTTGTTCTTCTTCTTCTTATTTTTCTTCTTCTTCTTCTTCTTCTTCTTCTTTACTTCTTCTTCTTCTTCTTCTTCTTCTACCCCTTCATCATCATCATCATCATCTTCTTCTTCTTCTATTTCTTCTTCTTCTTCCTCATCTTCTCCACTTTCTTGTACTTCTTCTTCTTCTTCTTCTTCTTCTTTTTCTTCTCTTTTTTCTTCTTCTTCATCCACATCATCATCATCCTCTTCTTCTTCATCTTTTTCTTATTCCTCTACCTCTTTTTCTTCTTCTTGTCCCTCTTCTTCTTCTTCTTCTTATTCTTCTTCTACCTTCTCTTCTTCTTCTTCTTCTTCCACTTCTTCTTCATTTTCATCTTCATCTTCTTCTTCTTCCACTTTTTCTTCTCCATCTTCTTCAAATTTTTTTCCTCTTCTACTTTATCTCCTTTTTGTTCTTTTTTATCTTCTTCTTGTTCATCTTCCCCTTCTTCTTCTTCCTCACCATCATCATCAACATCTACATCTTCTTCTTCTTCTTCTTCATCTACTTTTTCTTCTTCTTCTTCTTCTTCTTCTTCTACTTCTTCATCTTCTTCTTCTTCTTCTTCTTCTTTTTCCTCTTCTTCTTCTTCTTCTTCCACATCATCATCATCTTTCTTTTCTTTCACTTCTTCTTTTTCTTGTTCTTCTTCTTCTTCTTCTTCATCTTCTTCTTCTACTCCTTTTTCCTCAACTACTGCTTCTTCTTCCTCCTCTTCTTCTTTCTCTTCTTCTTCTATTTATTCTTCTTCTTCTTCTTCTTCTTCTTCACCTTCTTCTTCTTCTTCTTCTTCTTCTTCTTCCTCTTCCTCTTCTTCTTCCTCTTCTTCTTCCATGTCATCTTCTTCATCTTCTTCTTCTACTTCTTTGTCTTCTTCTTTTACATTATCTTCTTCTTATTCTTTTCCTTTTTCTTCTTCTTCATCTTCCTCTTCTTCTTTTTCATCGCCATCATCAAAATCATCTACTTCTTCTTTTTCTTCTTCTTCTTCTTCTTCTTGCTCTTCTTCTTCTCCTTCTTCTTCTTCTTCTTCTACTACTTCTTCTTCTCCTTCTTCTTCTTCTT
>JAIUJO010002715.1:62500-67500 GCA_023846275.1 Vanilla planifolia
TCTTCTTCTTCTTCCATTTCTTCATCTTATTCTTCTTCTTCCTCTTCCTCTTCTTCTTCTTCTTATTCTTCTTTTTCTTCTTCTTCTTCTTCTTCTTCAATTTTTTTCTTCTTCCTCTTCTTCTTCTTCTACTTCTTCATCTTCTTCTTCTTCTTCATCTTCTTCTTCTACTTGTTATTCTTCTTCATGTTCTTCTTCTTCTTCATTTTTTTCTTCTTGTTCTTGTTCTTCTCCTTCTTCTTCTTCTTTTTCTTCTACTTCTTGTTCTTCTTCTTCTTCTTTTTGTTCTTCTTCTTCTTCTCCTCCTTCTACTTCTTCTTCTTCATGTTTTCATTCTTCATTTACTTCATCTTTTTCTCCTTCATCTTCTTCATCTACTTCTACTTCTTCTTCTTCTTCTTTGTCTTATTCCTCTTCTTTTTCCTCTTTTTCTTCTTCTTCTTCTTCCTCTGCTTCTTCTTGTTCTTCTACTACTACTACCGTTACTACTACTACTTGTCCTTCTTCTTCTTCTTCCCCTTCACCTTCTTCTTCTTCTTCTTTTACTTCTTCATGTTCTTCTTTTTCTACTTCTTATTCTTCTACTACTTCTACTTCTTGTTCAGCTTTTTCTTCTTATTCATCTTCCTCTTCTTCTTCATCATCATCATCATCTTCTTCTTCTACAACTTCTTTTCCTTGTTCTTCTTCTTTTTCTTCTCCATGTTCTTCTTCTTCTTCTTCTTCTTCCTCTTCTTCTCTTTTTTCTTCTTGTTCTTCTTGTTCTTCTTCTTCATCTTACACTTCTTCTTTTTCACCTTCTTCTACATCTTCTGCTTCTTCTTTTTCTTCTTTTTCTTCTTCTTCTTCTAATTCTTCTTCTTCTTCTTCTTCTTCTTCTTCCAAATCATAATCATGATCATCATCATCTTCTTGTTCTTCTTCTTCTTCTTCTGCTTCCTCTTCCTCTTTTTCTTCTTCTTCTTCCTCTTCTTCGTCGTGTCCTTCTTCTTCCTCCTCTCATTCTTCTTCTTCTTCTCCATCTAGATCTTCTTCTTCTTCTTTCATCTTTTCTTCTCTTTCTTCTTCTTTGTCTTCTACTTCTTTGTCTTTTTCTTCTACTTGATCATGTTGTTGTTGTTGTTGTTCTACTACTTCTTCTTCTTCTTTCTCTTTTTCTTCTTCTTCATCATCTTCCTCTTCTTTTTCTTCATCACCATCATCATCATCATCTACGTCTTCTTCTTCTTCTTCTTCCTCTCCCTCTCGTGCTTCTTCTTCTTCTTATTATTATTATTATTCTAATTCTCCTTCTTCTTCTTCTTCTTCATTTTGTTCTACTTCTTCTTCTTATTCTTCTTCTTCTACTTCTACTTCTTCTACTTGTTCATCAACCTCTTCTTCTTCTTCTTCTTCCTCTTCTTCTTCCTTTTCTTATTGTTCTTGTTCATGTTCTTCTTCTACTTTTTCTTCTTCTCCTTCTTCTTTTTCTTCTTCTTCTTCTTCTTCTTCTTATCCTTCTTCTTTTTTATCTTCTTGTTAATCTACTTCTTCATGTTCTTCCTCCTCCTTTTCCATTTTTTCTTATTCTTCTTTTTCTACTTCTTTGTCTTCTTCTTCTATTTTAACTTTTTGTTGTTCTTCTTTTTCTTCTTCTTTATCTTCTTCATCTTCTTCTTCTTCTTCTTCTTATTCTTCTTTCTCTTCTTTATCTTCTTCTTCTACTTCTTCTTCTTCTTCTTCTTCCTTTTCATCTTCTTCATCCACTTCCATTTCTTCTTATTCTTTTTCTTCCTCATCTTCTTCTTCTTCTTCTTCTTCTTCTTCTTCTCGTTACTTTTCTTCGTATTCTTCTTCTTCTTTATCTTCATCTTCTACTTCTTCTTCTTCCAACTCTTCTTCTTCATCATCATCATCTACTTCTTCTTCTTCTTATTTTTCTTCTTCTACTTCATGTTCTTTTTCTTTTTCTTCTTCTTCTTCTTGGTGTACTTCTTCATCATCATCATCTTCTTCTTCTTCTTCTTCTTCTTCTTCTTCTTCTTTGTCTTTGTCTTCTTCTTCTTCCTCTTCTTCTTCAACTTCTTCTTCTTCTTCTTCTTATTCTTCTACTTCTTCTTCCTCTTCCTCTTCTTCTTCTTCTTCTTCTTCTTCTTCTTCTTCTTCTTCTTCTTCTAATTCTTCTTCTTCTTCTACTACTTCTACTTCTTCCTCTTCTTCTTCTTCTTCTTCTTCTTCTTCTTCTGCTTCTTCTTCTTCTTCTTCTTTTTATTCTTCTTCTTCGTCTTCTTCTTCCTCTCCTTCTTTTTCTTCTTCTTCTTCTTTTTCTTCTTCTCCTTCTCCTTCTCCTTGTTCTTCTTCTTCTTCTTCTTCTTCTTCTTCCACTTCTTCTTCTTCATCTTATACATCTTCATCTTCTTCTTCTTCATCACCACCATCAACATCATCTACTGCTTCTTCTTCCTCTTCTTCTTCCTCTAGTTCTTCTCCTTTATTTTCCTCTTCTTCTTCTTTTCCTCTTCTTCTTCTTCTTCTTCTTCTTCTTCTTCATCATCATCTTCTTTTTGTTCTTCTTCATCTTCTTCTTCTACTTCTTGTTCTTCATCATCTTCTTCTTCTTCTTCTTTTTCTTTTTGTACTTGTTCTTCTCCTTCTTCTTCTTGTTGTTCTTCTACTTCTTCTTCTTCTTCTTCTTCTACTTCTACTACTACTTTTTCTTCTCTTTCTTCCTCTTTCACTTATTACACCTTTTCTTCTTCTTCTTCTTCTTCTCCTCCTTCTCTTCTTCATCATCATCATCTTCTTCTTCTTCTCCTTCTTACTCTTCCTCTTCTTCTTCATCATCTTCTTTATTATGATCATCTTCTACTTCTTTTTCTTCTTCTTCTTTCTCTTTCTTTATTTTCTTCTTCCATTTTCCTCTTCTTCTTCTACTTCTTTTTTTTTCTTCCTATCCTTCTTCTTCTTCTTCTTCTTCTTCTTCTTCTTCTTCTTCTTCTTCTTCTTCCTCTTCTTCTTCATCTACTTCTTCTTTTTCTTATTCTTCTTCCTCTTTTTCTTCTCCTTCTTCTACTTCTTCTTCTTCTTCTTCTTCTTTGTCTACTTCTTCTACTTCATCATCCTCTTCTTCTTCTTCTTCTTCATTTTCTTTTTCCTATTTTTCGACTTGTTATTCATCTTCCTCTGCTTCTTCTTCATCACAATCATCATCATCATCATAATCTTTTTCTTCTTCTTCTTCTTCTTCATCCTCTTCTTCTTCCTCTTCTCCTTAATTTTCTTCTTCTTCTTCTTCTTCCTCTTCTTCTTCTTCTTCTTATTCTTCTTCTTCTTCTTCTTCTTCTACATCTACTTCTTCTTCTTCTTCTCCATCTTCGTCTTCTTCCTCTACTTCTTCTTCTTCTTCTTACTCTTCTTCTTCCTCTTCTTTAAGTTCTTCTTTTTCTTCTCTTTCTTCTTTTTCTTCTTCTCCTTCTTCTTCTTGATCTTCTTCTTGTCCATCTTCTTCTTCTTCTTCTTCTTCTTCTTCTTCATCATCATCATCTTCTTCTTCTTCTTCTTAATCTCCATTGTGTACTTTTTTCTTTTTCTTCTTCTTCTTCTTCATCTTCTGTGTTTGCTTCTTCTTCTCCTTTTTGTTCTTCATCTTGTCCTACTTCTTCTTCGTGTAATTCAAATTCTTGATCCACTTCTTCTTCTTCGTCCTTTTCTACTTCTTCTTCTTCTTCTTTTGTTCTTCTTCTTCTTGTTCTACTTCTTCTTCTTCTTCTTCTTCTTCTTCTACTTTTTCTTTATCTTATTATTATTATTATTATTATTATTCTTCTTCATGTTCTACTTCTACTTCTCTTCTTCTTCTTCTTCTTCTTCTTCTTCTTTTGCTGCTTCTTCATCTTCTTCCTCTTCCTCTTCTTCTTCTTCTTTTTCTTCTTCTTCCTCTTCTTCTTTCTCTTCTTCTTCTTCTTCTTGTTCATCTTTTACTTCTGCGTCTTGTTCTTTCTACTTCTTCTTCTTCTTCGTTTCTTCTTCTTCATCGTCATTATCATCATAATCATCTTCTTCTTCTTCTTCCTTGTCTTCTTCTTCTACTTGTTGTTCTTCTTCATGATCTTCTTCTTCTTCTTGTTCTTTTTCTTGTTCTTTTTTTTGTTGTTGTTCTTCTTCTTCTTCTTTTTCATCTCCCTCTTCCTCATTGACTTCTTATTCCTTTTCTTCTTCTTTTTCTTATTCTTCTTATTCTTCTTCTTCCTCTTCCTCTTCCTCTTCCTCTTCCTCTCTACTTCTTCTTCTTCCACTTTCTTTTTTCTTCTTCTTCTTCCTCTTCTTCTTGTTCTTCTTCTTATTCTTCTTCTTCTTCTTCATCTTCTTCTTCTTCTTTTTGTGCTTCTTCTCCTTCTTCTTCTTCTTTTTCTCCTTCTCCTTCTTCTTCTTCATCTTCTTCTCCACCTTTTTCTTCTTCTTTCTTTCTTTTTCTTCTTCTTCTTCTTCTTCTTCTTCCTCTTCTTCTTCATTTTCTTCAAATTCTTCTTCCTCTTCTTTTTCTTCTTTTACTTCTTCTCCTTCTACTTCTTTTTTTCTTCTTCTTCTTCTTTTTCATCATCATCTTGTTCTTGTTCTTCTTCTTCATCTCCTTCATGTACTTATTGTTCTTCTTATTCTACTTCTTCTTCTTCCTCCTCTTCATCTTCTCCTCTTCTTCTTCTTTTTCTCTTCTTCTACTTCATCAATCATCATCATCATCTTCTTCTTCATCATCTTTTTTCTTCCATTTTCTCTCCTTCGTGTACTTCTTCTTCTTCTTCTTCTACTACTATTTCTTCCTTTTCCTTCTCTTCTTTCACTTCTTCCTCTACATCTTCTTCCTCTTCTAGTTCTTTTTCTTCTTCTTCTTCCACTACTTCTTCTTCTTCATAATCTACTTCTTCGTCTTCTTCTTCTTCTTCTTCTTCTTCTTCTTCTTCCTCTTCTTCTAATTCTTCTTCTTCTTTTTCTTCTTCTTTTCCTTCTTTTGCTTCTTCTTG
>JAIUJO010002715.1:77500-79858 GCA_023846275.1 Vanilla planifolia
TCTTCTTTTTCTTCTACTTCTTCTTCTTCTTTTTCTTCTTATTCTTCATCATCATCTTCTTATTCTTATTCTTCTTCATCTTTCCCGTCTTCCTCTTCTTCTTCTTCTCTTTCATCATCATCATCTTCTTCTTCTTCACCTTCTTCTTCTTCTTCTTCTTCTTCTTCTTTTCCTTCTTCTTCTCCTTCCTCTCCTTCTACTCCTTCTCCCTCTTCTTCGTGTTCTTCTTATTCTTCTTCTTCATGTTTTTCTTCTTCTTCTTCTTCTTCTTCTTCTTCTTCTTCTTCTTCTTTCTCTTCCTCTTCTTCTTGTTCTTCTTCCACATCATCATCATAATTTTCTTCTTCTTCTTCTTCTTCTTCTACCTCTTCCGCTTTTACTTGTTCTTATTTCTCCTCTTCATCTTCTACTTCTTCTTTTTCTTCTACCTCCTCCTCTTCTTCTTGATCTACATCTTCCTTATCTTCTTCTTCACCTTTTTCTTGTCCTTCTTCTTGTACTTCTTTGTCTTCTTCTTCTACTATATTTTCTTCTTATTCTTCTTCTTCTTATTCTTCTTCTTCTTCTTCTTCTTCTTCTTCTTCTTCTTCTTCTTCTTCTTCTTCCTCTTTCTTCATCACCATCATCATCATCATCTACGACTACTTCTTCTTCTTCGCCTTCTCTTGAGCATTCTTCAACTTCTTCTTGTTCTTTTTCTTCTTCTTTCTTCCTCTTCTTCTCCTTGTTCTTCTCCTTCTCATTCTTCTTCTTCTTCTTCTCCTTCTTGTTCTTGTCCTTGTTCTTCTTCTTCTTCTTTTACTTCTTGACATTCTTCTTCTCTCCTTCTTCTTCTTCATCTACTTTTATTTCCTCTTCTTCGTCTTCTTCTTCTTTTTCTTCTTACTCTTCTACCTCTTCCTCTTCTTCATTTTCTTCTTCTTCATATTCTTCTTCTTCTTCTTCTTCTACTTCTACTTCTTCTACTTCTCCTTCTTCTTCTTCTTCTTCTCCTTCACCTTCTTCTTCTTCTATTTTCTTTTTCTTCTTCTTCTTCTACCTTTACTTCTTCTTGTTCTTCTTCTTATTATTATTATTCTTCTACAACTTCAACTTCTTCTCCTTCTTCATGTTTTTCTTCTTTGTGTTCTTCTTCTTCTCCTTCTTATTCTTCTACAACTTCAACTTCTTCTTCTTCTTCTTCTTCCTCTTCCTCTTCCTGTTGTTCTTCTTCTTCTTCTTCATCTTCTTCTTCTTCGTCTTCTTCTTCTTCTTCTTCCTCTTCTTCTTCTTCTTCTTCCAATTCTTCTTCTTCTCCTCCTTATTCTTCTTTATCTTCTTCTTCATCTTCTTCTTGGTCTTCTTCTTCTTCTTCTTCCTTTACTTCTTCTTCTTCTTGTTTTTCTTCTTCTTCTTCTTCTTCTTCTTCTTCTTCTTCTTTCCTTCTCCTTCTTTTTCTTCTTCTTCTTTTTCTTCACCTTCGTCTAGTTCTACTTCTTCTTCTTCTTCTTCTTCTTCTTCTTTCTCCTCTTCTTCTTCTTTTTCTTGTTCTTCTTCTTATTCTTCCTCATCTTCTTTCTCTTCCTCATCTTTTTCTTCTTCTTCTTTGACATCATCACCTTCTTCTTCTTCTTCTTCTTCCTCCTCTTCTTTTTCTTCTTCTTCTTCCTCTTTTTCATCGTCTTCTGCTTCTTTTTTTCTTCCTCTTATTCTTCTTCTTCTTCTTCTCCCTCTTCATATTCATCAACATCTTCTTCTTCTTCTTCTTTTTCTTCCACTTTTTCATCTCCTTCTTCATTTTCTTCTATTTCTTTGTCATCTTCTTCTACTTTATCTTATTCTTTTTCTTGTTCTTCTTTTTCATAATCATCATCTTTCTCTTCTTCTTCTTCTTCATCAACTTCTTCTTCTTCTTCTTCTTCTTCTTCTTCCTCTTTTTTTCTTTTTCTTCTGCTTCTTCTTATTATTATTTTTATTATTGTTCTTATTCTTATTCTTCTTCTTTCTCTTCATATTCTTCTTCTTCTTCTTCAACTACTTCTACTTTTTTCTTCATATTATTCATCTTCTTCTTCTTTTTATTCTTCTCTTTCTTCCTCTTTTTCTTGTTCTTCTTTTTCTTTTTCTTCTTCTTCCTTCTCATCTTCTCCCTATTCTTCTTCTTCATCATCATCTTCTTCTTCTTTTTCTTCCTCTTCTTCCTCTTCTTCTTCTTCTTTTACTTCTTCTTTTCCTTCTTCTTCTGCTTCTTCTTCTTCTTCTTCTTTGCCTTCTTCTTCTTCTTCTTCTTCTTCTTCTTCTTCTTCTACTTATACTTTTACTTCTTCTTCTTCTTCTACTTCTTCTTCTTCTTTTTCCTCTTCTTCTTCTTCTTCATCA
>JAIUJO010001139.1:22500-50000 GCA_023846275.1 Vanilla planifolia
AAGGTTTTATTAAAATTTATTGTAAATCTTATCTCGTGTGATAATTACATCTTTTTAATTTTGTTATATTGTCTTGAGTAAATTTATGACATTTTAGCTTTAATATATACTTTCTAATATTTAGATAATGATTTTACTATTTTTTATAATCACTTAATTTATAATTACCAAAAATTCCAAGGGTAGTTCAATTGGAATGAAACAAGAGACTCTCCTCAATAAGGGCCATATCTAAATTCATTTTCTATTTTTAAATTTTTTACATTTTAGGGCTTTTTACAATTTTTAAGAAACTTTATTTCATTTTGATTGGTGATTGAATGCATTATAATTGATCTCTATAGTATCGTTAATGTAACTTTTATATACAATTTATCTCATTTTTTTAATGTTTTGTTTTCATTATGTTATATTACCATGAAACTCTAATTGTCTTATAATGTTGTCTTTCCATTGCTTTCATTAGGTTATATTATATTATTTCAATTTGTCTAAGCTTAGCTTTTTCATATGTTAACTTTCTATTAAATTAATATTCTATCATTATTTATTATGATAGCTTTTTAGTAATGGATAGAATTCCTAACGAGGCCTGATAAGGCAACGCAAATGTTGTTAGACTTATGTCGTTGAGCTTTATCCTATTAAATATTCTTTTTCATATTTTTATATATTTTATTTTTGCGTGTTTTATCATTCCTTATGAGTTATTTTAATTTGTTACATAATTAATGATCGTGGAGGTTAGCCTTATTTTCCTAAGGGAATTTAAACTCTAAATCTCCTCTCATGTTTCCTTCACATCACTATAAATAAGAAGTATAACATTGCTTCAATTTATCTAATTTTTATATTATTAAATAGTTCATTGAGAATTAATATAAAAACTTATTATTGTTATATGCTTATTTGTAATGTTAATTTTTTTCTTTTGTTGTATGACCTATTTTTTATATTACATTTTTGTAATTTATCTCATTTAACATAAATATATATGTATTTAATGATATGATGTGATTTATTATTATTTATTCTTATTTACTTTGATAACTCATAATAATTTGAATTGAGATTCAATTGAGACAAACTAAATATCATTGGATTTATCTTGATGAGATATATTCAATTAGATATTCAATTAATTATATATTTAAATATTTTATCTTTTAGTGATTTAGAATATCTTAAGGGATTTTAATTAGTACTTGATTTGACAAACGATTATGTTACCCTCCATTTCTTATTTACTTTCACATACATTTTTTTCTTAATTTTTTTCTACATTTTGCTTTCTTTTGGATTTTTTACAATTATATTATAATTATACTCTCACGTGACCTTTACATTGCTTAGCTTTGCTTACATTATACTTCCACAATTGATCATATTTTAAAGGAATTATATATTTACATAATATTAAAAAAATACTTTTATTTGTGCTTATTCATCATGGAAATTTTTAGTAATTCAAAATTATGTTTAACTGAGTCAAAAGGAGATTTGTTATGCTCATCAAGTTTTCTCATTCAATTAAATATTAATTTAGTTAAGATATTTTATTTCATAGTATTTTACTTGCTTTGCACTCAAATCTTTTTGTATTCTGATATGCAACATTACCTCATAATTTTTTTTAAATTCTTTAAGTTTTTTTTGCTTTGATTTGACTTTATCCCAACTTAGTTTTAAATCTATTGTTGCCTAGCCTCCACATGATTTTTGATTTAGTTATGTTACATTGCATCACATATTCTCTTCTCCACTTATATAAGTTTACATAATATTAAAATACAAATTTAATAACATTTATGATTATTAACTTCGGTTATTTACAAAACTTCATGGCTTGGTTTGATCAGGACAACATAGACATATTTGGAAACATTTTGGAGAGCTCTGTCCAATTAAATTCTTTTTAACATTTTAAAACATTTTATTTTATTGTTTTGACATACTTTATTGGACTTTTCAATTTAATCCTGATTTTATAATCGAGGGTGTTACATTTGATCTCCTTAATATCTTGGAATGTAACTTTCTGATGAGAGTTACCTAATTCATGAAAGTTTTCCCTTTGATTTGGTTATAGAAGTATATAAGTCTAAATTTTGACTTATGTGACCTATACATCACTTTGATTTACTTACATAATATTGCTTTAGTTTATCTTGTTTCAACTATAGTATATATTTACTTAAAATTAAATTATTAATTTTACCTTTTTTAATGCTTATTTACTTTTGTTATCTGCAATAATTCTTAGTGAATTATTATTGAGATGACAAAGATCGCTAACTGATCTCGGAAGGCCCTATAGTTGTTTTATGATTTATGAGACATTTTGATTTGTTCTTTGTTTCATCGAGGATGTTAGACTTGCTCTCCTTACATCCTTAAAATGAATCATACATTTAAAATAGATGATATTTATTCAAATTTGTTTGTTTGATTTGATTATATTATAATAAAACTTTAATTAACCACACATGCATTTTTTACACTAGTTTAGTTTATATTGTTTTAGCTTATAATATATTTAATTAATATCAAAATAATAATTTATTATTATTTATGCTTATTTGTTTGTGAACTTATATTAATTACAAACAATGTGAGCTTGAGATGAAAAAAAGTTATTGCACATGCCTAATAAGTTATATACAATTAAAAATTCATTTTATATTTTATAATAATTTTATTTTCTATATATTTAGTTTTTTCACAATAGGCTTGAAATCTTATTTAATTTGATGATCAAAGGTGTTACTTTATTCTCCTTAGTATCTTACAAAAAATATATTTTTCCTATAACTCAATTTATTTCTTCAAATTATTTACTTTGATTTAGTTATGTCACAATAAAACTGTAGTTCAACCCTCTGTGACCCTTACATTACTTTATTTTATTAGTTACATTTTATTAATTTATCTCATTTATGCATTAATATATAATCACATAACATTAAATTAATAATTTATTACTACTTATATTTACTTATGTTTTGTAAATTCAATCAATTCCAAATGAGGTATAATTGAGATAAATAGTCATCATTTGACTCATCTTGAAGAGCTCTATCTAATTAAATATTTATTTTTGGTGTTTTAAATAATTTATTTTCTATGGCATTGTTATGCTTAACAAGTTATCTTAAATCATACAAGATTTCATTATTGATGTTGATACTCTGACCGTCTTTAGAATGCTTCAATTTTGTAGTCCTATACAATTTATCTAATGTCTTGAATTGATTTCTTTAATTTTGGTATATTGCTACGAAACTCAAAATCTATATTTTGTGGTCTTTAAATCACTTTAATTTAGTTATTTTATATTTCGTCAATTAATCTCATTTTTTCTATAATAAATAGTTACAAACATTAAAACCCCAATTTATCATTATTTAACACTATTTTTTTATTAGTTCAAACTAATTCCCAATAACGTTTAATAAAGATGAAACAAACATCAATAAACTTGTCTCATTAAGCCATAGCAAGTTAATTTTTTATTTACAAAATTTTTTGTTTCCTTATTTTTATTGCATTGATAGTATATATGAGTCATTTTGATTTGTACTAAATTTAATGATTGATGATGTTATCTCAAACTTCTTGGTATATTGGAATGCAAAACACTCATACAATGTTTCTCAATTGTTCATGTTTTCACTTTGATTTTGATATTTTACAATGAAACCATAATTCTCCTCTTAAGGGATCTTTACATTGTTTTAATTTCGTTGGATTATATTTCTTCAATTTCACATCTTTCAACTTTATTACATATTTAATTAATATTTAAATATAATGGAGTATTTTTTTTATTAGTCATTATTTTTAGTATATATTTACATCACTTTTATTTTTCGTTATTTTTGCTTATTTACTTTGGTAATTTGAAGTAATTCTAAAAAGTTCATTTTAAAGAGAGAAAGATCCTTATAACATTCATTTGGAATTCCTCTTTACAATTGAGCTTTTATTTTTAAAATTTTGAATTTTTTATTATCTACATCTTTTATACATTATATCATATTTTTTATATGTACCTCATTTGATGGTAAAGAATGTTAGTTTGTATTGGTTAGTATCTTGGAATAAAAATTTTTTACACGCTTTATCTATTTTATCAAACTTTTTTGTTTTGAATTAGTTAAATCTTTATGGAACTATAGTTCACTTCTCATGTGAACTTTACATCACCTTTGTTTAGTTATATTATATTGATTCAATTTATCACATTTAAGATCTTGTATATATTCTCTTAATATTAAAATAATTATTTGTTATTATTTAAGCTTATTTACTTTAGAATTTCATAATAATTATATATAGGGTCTAATTGAGACGAAAAAATCTTCATTGAAGACATCTTGAAGAGTTTTATCAAATTAATAATTCCTTTTTAAAGTTATAAATGTTTTTATTTTTTATAGCTTTGGCATCTTTACAAATTATTTTTACTTGTTCAAGATTTGACTGTTGAGGATGTTGCTCTTGATTGTTTATTATGCTCAAAGGCTACTTTCTATTGTAATTTTTCTCATTTCTTGAATGTTTTGACATTGATTTTTTATATTATAACATAAGTCCAAGTTACATATATTGTGGCATTTACATTTCCTTGATTTTTTATATTGTATTGCTTTAATGTTTTAACCATACTTTTGTAATTCATAGCAATTTCAGACAAAGTTTAATTTAATATTTTTAAATATTATTTTTTATATTATTTTCTTGTGTTTTTTGAGACATTTTTCTTAGTTGTCAATTTAATAATTGATGATGATATGCTAGATCTCCTTGATATCTTGGAATACAATTTTCTTAAAAAATTAACTGATTTCATCAAATGTTTTACTTTGATTTATTTATATTACTAAGAAACTCTATTTCTTCTCTTATGTGACATTTACCTCACATTGATTAGGTTAAATTATATTACTACAAATTATGCCATTTTAACTTTAATATATATTTATAATGCATTAAATTAGAATTTTTTGTAATTTAGTTTTTCAATTTATAGTTCATAGCAATTCCAAATAAGGTTTAATGAAGAGAGATTAGATGTCATTAGTCATCTTAATGAGCTGTATCAAATTAAATATTCCTTTTTATGCTTTTTAGTTATTTTTTTTTTTTATTTTTGCAATCCTTTCGAGAAGTCTTTATTCGTATGTGATTTGAAAATTGAAAGTGTTACCTTGCATCTCCTTTGTATTATGGAAAGCAATTTTATTGTATAATTTATGTCATTTATTGGAACTTCTTTCTTTGGCTTTATTATGTTACTATGAAACATAAAATATACTCACTTATAAACTTTACATCATCTTAATTCACTTATATTAAATCCCTTCAATTTATCTCATCTACATTTTAGAATATATCTATTTACCATTCACGAAAAATAGTATTGTTGTTTATGCCTATTCAACTTTTTTATTCGTAGAAATTCAAAACCAAGGTCCATAAAAATAAAATAGATAATTTTGGACTATTTTTTACAGCCACTATCCAACTAAAACTTCTTTTCTATTTCTTTTAATATTTTAGTTTTTAGTTCTTTTTCATGCTTACAAGCCATTTAGTTTGATACTCTATTTGACAATCAAAGTTGTCACAATCAATCAAACTAGTTGGAACACAACTTTGTTATATAATTTTTATTTTTTCTTCATTAGTTTCATTTCATTTCATTATATTACATTTCTCTAATTTATCTCATTTCATTTTAAACATATTATTACTTATAATTAAAATAATATGTTATTATTATTTATTATGTATTTACTTTATTTTAAATTAATAATTTATAATTTTAATGACAATTTATTTTTGTAATTCATGATAATTTCAAATGAGATTCGATTGAGATTAATGAAATATCATTGGCATTTTTTGTAATTACTTTTTAAATTTTAAAATTTTTTTGGCTTTATCAAATTTTATATGGAATTTGGATTTACATTTGATATTTATAATCGAGGATACTACTTTAGATCTCCTTACTATCTTAGAATATAACTTTTTTATACAATATTTCTCATTTATTTATATTTGTGCATTTATTTTCTTATATTGCCATGTTACTCTAATCTCTTATCATTGTCCTTTAAATCAATTTGGTTTTATTATATTACACTGCTTCAATTTATCTCATTTAAATTTTAACATATATTTACTTAATATTAAAATATTAATTTGTTATTATTTATGCTTATTTACTTATTCTCGGTTATTTCAAATAAGGTTTGATTGAGATGAAATAAGTGTCATAATATTTGTATAGATGAGCTTTACCAAATTAAAAATTCATTTCTATAATATTTGTTCTTTTATGTCCTAGGCTTTTATCACAACTTACAAGTCATTCAAATCAAGGGTGGTTTTTAATCGAAGATGCAACACTCGATCTTCATAAGATCATATAATTTAACTTTCATTGTTTATTTTGTACCATTTCTTTAAATGTTCAATTTATTTTTTTAATCTTCCTATATAACTCTAAAAAAAATTTTATGTGACCTCTTAATGTTGTTGATGTGCTTAAATTATATTACATCAACTTGCCTCAATTTAACTTTAATACTAATATATATACACTAAATATTTAAAACTAATTTAATATTTTTTGCCTTTATTTATTAATTAATTCCCTATAACTCTAAGCAATATCGAATTGAGATGAAATAAGAATAAATGAAGCCTTCTAAATAATCTCTAGCCATTTAGACATTTATTTTTAAATGTTTATGGCTTTGGCATGTTTTATAAGATAAGTTAATTTAAGCCTAGTTTGACAATTAATAATATTACTTTAAATCTTATTGTAATCTTGCAATAAAAGCTTTTCAAATCATTTGTCTAATTTTTTCAAACTAGTCACTTTGATTTTGTTATACTACCATGTCGCTTGAAATCTCTCATAGTGTGGTCCTTATATCACTTTGATGTAGACTATTATATTCATTCAATTTATTTGATTTCAATTTTAATATATCTTTATTTTTTATTAGAATGATAATTTTTTTATATTTATAAATATTTACTTTTGTATCTTATGGTAACTTCAAACAATGCCTCATTAGAATAAAATAAATATTGTTAGACATAACTCTATGAGATGCATCCAATTCAATAATCTTTTTTATATTTTAAAAAAAACTTCATTTTCAATGCTTTTGTATGCTTTACAAGAAATTTTGATCCATATGAAATCTATTGAAGGTTACACTGCATCTCACAATTTAAATTTCTTGTATAATTTAACTAATTTTTCTAATTTTTTTCCTTTGATTTTGTTGTATGATTATCCAGCTCAAAATCTCAACTTATGTGACCTTTGCTTAACTTTTATTTGGTAATATCACATTTCTTCAATTTATCATATTTCAACTTTAATTTGTATTTATTTAATATTTAAAAATTTATTTATTTATCTTTATCCTCATTGGTCTTTATAATTCATAGTAGTACAAATGAGGTCAAATAAAGAAAAAATAACAAATTAAATTAGACTCGTCTTGACGAGCATTATCTAATTAAATATTCATTTTTTAAAAATATTTTTTCTATGATCTTGGCATTCTTCAAAAGTTGTTTCAGTTTGTGACATATTTGATGATTGAGGCTAGTATACTTGATATACCTAGTAACATGGTATGCAACTTTGTATCGTATAATTTAACTCATTTTTTATTTTTTTCTTTGATTTGGTTAATGTAACTTTGATTTGGGATAAAATTAGTCATTTGACTTGTCTCAACAACCTCTATCGAATTAAATATTCTTTTTTAACACTTGTTCAAATATTTTTTTCTTTAGTTGAAGTATAATTTAAAAGACATTTCAATTTGACTCTTATTTGATGATATATGATATTATAGAAGATCTCTTTAGAGTACTAAAATGTAACTTTTTTATCCAATTCATCTAATTTCTCTAAATTTTTTATTTTGATTTATTTATATTACTATATACTCTAAATCTCATTTTTGTAACCTTTTCAACACTTCTATTTTTTATAGTACTTTTCTCTATTTTTTCCTCATTTAAGTTTTAATGCACATAAACCCAATATTAAAATAATAATTTAGTATTATTTATGCTTATTTACTTTGGAAAGTCATAATACTTACAAATGTTGTCCAATTAAGAAGAAAATAACATTTTTTGTATTATCTTGTTGACCATTATCAACCTAAACATTCCTTTCTTAATTTCTTTATCTTTTAATTTCTAAGGTTTTGGCATTAATTGGGAGAATTTTTTAATCCCACTTTTTTATATTAAAGATGTTACACTAGATCTCCTTAGTGTCTTCAAATGTAATAATCTTATAAAATTTATCTCATTTTATTAATTATTTTTTAAATTTCATTATATCATTATGTAACTCTAAATCTTGTCACATGTGACCTTTATGATTTTATTTTTGTTGTGTTATATTGCTCCAATTTATCCCTTTTCAATTTTAATTTATATTTATTTAATACTAAAATAATAATTTATTATTATTAATGCATTTTGATAATTTAATTCACATTAATTCTGAAGGATATTTTTTCATGAAGCAATAAATGACAATGGACTCACCTCAATATGCATATACAATTTAATATTAATTTTTATTTAATTAAATATTTTATTTTCTATTGTTTTTGTATGCTTATTGTGATACTTTGACTCATACTATTTTTGATAATGAAGGATGTTATACTTGATCTACTTAGTATCTATTAACAGAACTTTCCTATATAATTTATTTTATTTTTATGAATGTTTTACTTTTCCTTATTTATAATACTATGTAAATAATAATTTCCTCTCTTATGAATTTCATTGTGCTTTATTTTTTTATGTTACATCACTTTATTTTATTTAATTTTAAATTTTTGTTATTTCCTTAATATTAAAATATTTACTTATTATTATTTATATTTATTTATTTAGTAATTCAAAATAATCCCAAATGAGGTTTGATTGAGATGAAACAAATATTATTTGACTCACCTTAATAATTTCTCTTAAATCAAATATTTAATTTTGATACATATTTAAATATTTACTATTTTAGTGGTTTGAAAAATTTTATGAGATATTTTTATTTGTACCCAATTTAACAATCGAGACTATTGCACTCCCTCTCTTTAGTATCTTGTAATGTGTCTTTCCCATAAAATTTTTGTTATTTCCTTCAAGCTTTTTTAATTTACATATATTACTATGAAACTCTAATTACCATTTCATGGGACCTTTGCATCACTTAGCTTTAGTTATATTATGTTTGCTCAATTAATCACATTTCAGATTCACTATATATTTGTTAAATATTTTTTATTATTTAACTTGGTAATTCATAGTAATTCAAAGAGATGTTTGATTAAAAAAATAAATGTCACTAGACTCATCTTATCAAGTTTTACCTAATTAAGTATTCAACTTGATCAATTTTTTATATTTTTAATATTTTATTTGTAATACTTTATTATGTTTTTTGTGTTATTTTGATTTGTACCAAATTTACCTAGCAATGATGTTATAATAGCTCTTATTAGCACCCTTTAATGGTACCTAAAATAATTTGTGTCATTTTATTAAACTCTTTCCTTTGATTTTATTATATAATAATGCAACTCTAAATATCCCATCATTTGGCATTTACATTGTTTTGACTTACAAGATTATGTTATTTCAATAATTCTCCTTTCACCTTTAATTTCTGTTTACTAAAAGTTTGAATAATAATTTTCTTTTACTTTTTTCTTACTTTGGTAATTTGGAGTGCTTTAAAAGATGCCTAATCAAGAAGAAACAAACATCATCGAGCATGTCTCGATGAGCTTTATCCATTTAAATTTCTTTTTATAATATTTAGATACTTTATATTTTGGTGTGTGGCATACATTACTGGGAATTTTAATTGGCATCATAATTTGATGAGTGAGTATCCTACACTTGATCCCTTTAGTATCTTAGAATAATACTTTCTCATATCGTTTTTGTAATCTTCAAGTTTTTTTGTTATGATTTAGTTGTAATCTATGTGATTCTAAATTTAATCTCATATGACCAATCCATCACCTTCATTTAGTTATATTATAATCCTTCAATTTCTCATTTTAACTCCAAATATATTTAATTAAGATAAAAAAAAATAATAGTTTCTTATTTTTATTCTTATTTATAATGATAATTAGTGGTAATTCCTAATGTTGTTTGATCATGTTGAAAAAAATGTCATTGGAATTCCCTTGAAAAGATCTTTGTAATCAAATTTAGTTTTTTAAAATTTTAAATAATTTATTATCTATGAGAATTTCATACTTTATGGGATTTTTGGATTTCGACATGACTGAATAGTCGAGGATGTTACACTAAATCTCCTTAGTAACTTAGAATGCAACTTTTCCTTAAAATTTATCTAATTTGTTCAACTTTCTGGCTTTAATTTCGTATATTATAATGAAACTCTAATTCTTCTCTCATGTGACCTTTATATTACATTGATTTGGTTACATTAAATTTCTTGAGTTTATCTCGTTTCAACATCATTATATATTTACTCAAATTTAAATAATAATTTATTTTTTATTTATGCTTATTTATTTTTGTAATTTTTAGAAATTTCAAATAAAATCTGCTTGAGATAGTACATACATCATTACACCCATCTAGATGTGCTCCATATAATTAAATGTTCATTTCAAAATTTTGTAATATTTTATTTTCTTTACATTTGGTATGATTTATGAGATATTTTGATATAGACCTAATTTTATTATCTAGGATGTTACTCTTAGTATCTTTGAATAAAAATTGTTATATAATTTATCTATTTTCTTCAATATTTTTTTTATTTGGTCATATTTTCTAAGAAACTCTTATTCTCTTCTCATGTGATCTTTAAATTCTTTTTTTGGTTATGTTATGCTACTTCAGTTTAACACATTTAAGCTTTAAGATATATTCACATGGTCTTAAAATATTCCTTTATTTATTTTTCCACTTGCATTCCAATTGCTATTACTGTTAAAGATTCTACTATACATTTGGTTAAAATCATGCCGTCTAATTTTGGTAATCAAGACTTTATACTAGTTTTTTAAATCATCATATCATAAAATTTGACTTTTGTATGAAATAAAAGTCATTGTACTATTCATGATAAGCTATATCATATTAAATATTTATTTTTTAAATTTTTAAATCATTAATTTTAGGTTTTTGGTACATTTTATGAGTAATTTTTATTTCTACCTTATTTCATGATAAAGTTTGCTACATGTGAACTCCTTAATATCATGGTTTGCAAATTCTCATATAGTTTATCTCATTTTAGAAAGTTTTTTCTTTGTTTTAGTTCATTACATTGCTATTATTTACTTTATTTAAGCTTCAACTACATTTCTTGATATTAAAATAGTAATTGATTGTTATTCATGCTTATTTACTTTGCCAAATCATTACAATTCCAAAAGTATTCTTATTATGACAAAGTTTTTTTGTTAGACTCTTCTTAATGAACTCTATCCAAAAAGATATTCATTTTTATATATTTAAATATTTTTTTAATAGTTCTCTTATGTTTTATGAACTATTTTAAAATGTACCCAATTTGATGATCGTGGATGTTACTCCTGATTTCTTTAGTATATTAGAATGTTATTTTTTCGTATCACTGATTTTAATACTTCAACTCTTTTTTTTTTATTTTTGTTGTATTATTTTGTTTCAAATTATCTCTTTTCATCACTAATAAATTCTTGTTTATTAAAATAGCATATTATTTTTATTATTTAATCTTATTTATTTATGTAATTCATAATTATTTTCAATAAGTTCTTATAGAAATGAAACAAACATCATTAGAGTCATCTTAAATATCTTTATCAAATTGAATATTCATTTTTTTATTTCTAAGTTTTTTTCAAAGATTTCTATATGAGTTTTGAGTGATTTTGATTTGTACATTGCTTGACAATATAGAATATTACTTAATCTCTTTATTGTCATTGAATTCAACTTTTTCAAACAAATTATTATATAACTTTACATTCCCTCTCATGTGCCCTTTGCATAACCATTATCTGTTTATACAAGTTTAGTTTAGTTTATCTAATTTAAACTCTAGTATTTATTTCATTAATTAAAAAACTAGAAGTTATTATTACTTATGCTTATTTACTTAACATTAAAATAATAATTAATTATCATTTATGCTTATTTATTTTAATAGTTTAAAGAAATTTAAAATTAGATCTATTCAAGAATAAACAAACATTATTGGACTTATCTCGATGACCTTTATCAAAAAATATTAATTTCTTTAAAAACTTTATTTTTTGTTTTGTATGCTTTGTAAGATATTTTGATTCAAATTTTATTTAATTATTAAGGATGTCACACGAGATCTCTTTATTAGATTTGATTAAAATGCTCCCATGTAATTTATCTAATCTCTAATTATATTTTACTATGATTTGGATATATTACATTGTAGCTCTAAATCTCTTTTAATATGACATTTATATCACTTTCATTTGATTATCCTACATTGATTGAACTTATCTAATTTGTTGATCAAAATAATATTTACATAACATTAAAATAATATTATAATTACTATGTTTTTATATTTTTTTTTTATTTTAGTATAGTTTGAAATGAGATCCATTCAAAATGAAACAAATATTATTGTGCTTCACTTCAACAAGCATTATCTAATCAAATATTCATTACCTAAAAATATTTTATACTCCAACATGTTTTTGTGCTATACGAGAAATTTTAAATTGCACGAAATTTGATTTGTGGATAACACTGTCGACATCCTTTATTTTTGGAAATGTAACATTTTCATACAATTTGTCTGATCTCATCAAATCTTGCATTTTGTTTTTGTTTATATTACAATATAATGTTAAAACTCCTCTCATGTGATATTTATATTTCTTTGATTAAGTTATATAATATTGCTTCAATTTATCTTATTTAGCTTTAATATATATTTATTTAACATAAAAAATTAATTATTAATATTACTATTGATTTTTGGATAATCTTAACATCTTAAAATACAACTTTCTTATATATTTTATCATATTTTCTCAAACATTTCACTTTGATGTAGATATATTATTATATAAGTCTAAATTTCTTCTACTGTCATATTTATATTTCTTTAATCTACTTATATAACATTGATTTAGTTATTTTATTTCACCTTTAACATATGTTTACTTAATCTTCGAAAAATTCTTTGATATTTTTGCTTGTTTGCTTTGTTATTTATTAGTAATTTTAAACGATTTTTGGTTGAGAAAAATGAATGTTGTTATAATTATTATGATGAGATCTATCAACTTAAATATTCATTTCACAAATTTAAATTTTTTTCTTTCTATAATTATTTGTGTGATTTTTATACAATATGATTCATAGCTAATTTGACAATCGATTGTGTTATATTTTATCTCCATTGCATCTTGCATTACAACTTTGAAGTAAAATTTATGTTATTTCTCTAAAGTTTTAGCATTTATTTTGCTATAATTTAATGAAACTCTAATTCTCTTCCTGTGTTACCTTACACAACTATGACTTTGTTATTATATATTATTATAGTTAACCACATTTCATCTTCAATATATATTTACTTAACTTTATAATCATTATTGATTATTATTTAACTTTATTTAATTTTTATATTTGTAGTAATTCCAAGCAAGATTTGATTGAGAAAAAACATAGTTTAACTCATCTTAATGATCTACATTAATTTTAATATTTTATGGATTTAGAACACTTTATGAGAAATTTTTATTCTTACTTGATTTGATGATCATGAATGTTAAATAATATCTACTTAGGATATTGGAATGTAACTTTTTATGTAATTTATCACATTTCAACAAATCTTTCATTTTGAATGGTTATAATATTATTTAACTCTAATTCCTCTATCATGTGACCTTTACATTGTTTGGATTTGGTCATGTTACAATAATTCGATTTATCATGTTTAAGTTTTAACATATATTTAAATAATACCAAAATAATATTTTATTGTTATTTATCCCAATTTATTTTGCAAATTTTGCAGTGTTTCAAAATAGCAAATAATTGTGACTAAAAAATGTGTTGCACTTGTCTCAATGAGCTAAATTCAATTAAATATTTTTATTTTCTAAATTTTTAATTATATAATGTTTTTAATCATTTTTATAAGTCATTTTAATTTATACAATATTTGACAATCTAAGATATTACTCTTGATCCATTAAGTGTCTTAGAATGCAACTTTTCTATATAACTTATCTTATTTTTTTTCAAATTTTTAATTGTTTAGTTTACTACAAAATAGTACATCTCATATCTTGTACCCTTTATGTTTAATTTGCTTTGTTATATAATATTGCTTGAATTTATCTCATTTTTTCTTTAATATATACTTAAAATTAAAACAATAATTTCTTTATATTTATGGTTATTTATTTTAGTAATTTACAGTAACCCCTAATAACTATCGATCAAGAAGAAACAAATGTTATCGAACTCAACACTATGAGCTCTATGCATTCAAATAATCATTTTAAAATTTTTAATGATTTTAGATTTTATAGTTTTTCCATGCATTTTGAGGCTTTGTGATTCCTATATGATTTCATGGTCGACGATGTAACATTTGCTCATCTTTAGCATCATGCAGAAAAGATTTCCATCATAATTTACCTCATTCTAAAAATTTTATTTTTTTCGTTTTATTGCATTACTATTTAGCTTTAAATCTTTACCCTTACAAATTTTACATCACTTTAATTTTGTTATAAATTTTATTTATCTCATTTCAGCATTTATATATATTTACTTTTTTTAAATGAACACTTTATTATTATTTATGATTATTTGCATTAGTAGTTTATAGTAATTCTAAATGAGATCCCATCATGATGAAGCAAGTGTTAGCGGACATGTCTTAAAGAGCAATATCTAATTAAACAAATATTTTTTTGCTTTTAAAGCTTTTATAGTTTTATGGTTTTACATTATTTGTAAGATATTTCAAATGAGAAGTGATGATCAAAGATGTTACACTAAATAAAATTATTATTTTATTATGAAACTCTTCGATACAAATTTTCTTATTTTTTTACTTTGATAAAGTTATATTACTATGTAACTCCAAATCTCTTCTTATAAGACTTTTGTAGTCTTCTAATTTGGATATTTTATATTGGTTCAATTTATCACAATTTAGTTTAAATATATATTTACTAAATAACAAAATAAAATAATTTATTTTTATTTATGCTTAGTTAATTTTGTAACTCACTATAATTCTAAACAAGATCTCATTGAGATGAAATTAAAAATAATTATTTAATTGGATAGACCTTTTTAAGAATGAATAATAATAGATATTTTTCCAATATTAAATACATAAAGAAGCTAAATTAGATAAATTGTTGCAATATAACATAACAAAATTAAAGCAATATAAGGGTCCCACAAGTTGAGAGTTATAATTTTATGGTGTTTTATTGAAATTTATTTGAAAACTTAAACAAAAGGAGGTAAAGTTTATGGGAAAGCTATTTTTCAAGATGTTAAGGATATCAAGTGTAACATCATTAATCATCAAATAATAAATAAATCAAAATACCACCTAAAACTTATAAAACTAGCAAAAAATTTATTTTAATCATAAAAATGAATATTTAATTGGATATAGATCATTCAGACTTGTCTAATAAAATTTGTTTGATCTTGATTATATATCATTAACAAACACAATAAACTACCTATTTAAATAAACATAAAAAGCAATATGTTATTATTTTAATATTAAATTAATATACATTAAATAAAAAATAAAACAAACTAAACCAATATAATACAATTTAATCAAAGTATTGTAAAGGCCACAAAAGAGGAGATTTATTGTTTGATAATAATTTATTAAAATCAAAGTAAAAAATTTGAAAAAATGAAGTTGCACTTTAATGATCCATTCCAAGTTATTACAGGATTGAATGTAATATTCTTGATCATCATATTATTTTTGAATTGAAATGTCACATATATTATGCAAAAATCTTAGAACTAAAATATTTTAAAAAAATATAAATATATATTTATTAGCTTTAAAAAAATATAAATATAAAAATATTTTTTAAAATATTAAGCAAATATTTATTTAAATTGAAATGAGATAAATCAAAGAAAAGTGATATAACCAAATATATGTGATTTAAATGTCTTATGATAACATAGTTAGAGACACATTTTAATTATCCAAACCAAAGAAATAATTTAAAAAATGAGACAAATTATATGTTAATAATTTATTAAATGATATTAATGTGATCAATTGAAACATCCTCAATTATCAAATCATGTATGAATTAAAATCTCCAATAAACTTTGCAAAAACCTTACAAAATAAACTTTTAAAAACATTAAAAATAAATTTATTTTGTTGGAGGTCATTAAGGCAAGGCAAACATCATTTATTATCTCTATTAGAAATCCCATGGAAATATTATGAGTTTCTAAACTAAATAAAGTCACAAAATAGTAAACTAATATTTTAATATTACATAGGTATATACTATTGTTGAAATAAGATAAATTGAAACAATTTAACATAATGAAATCAATGTGATGTAAAGGTCACATCAAACAAAATTTTGAGTTTGGTAATAATACAAGTAAATCAAAGTAAAAATTTTGAATAAATTAATAAAATTATATGACAATGCTACATTTTGAGATACAAAGGAGCCTATTACAGCAAACATGATCATCAAATCATGTGTGATTCAAAACGAGCCACAATCCACTACAAAATTCAAGAAAATAATTTATTTTAAAATATAAAAAAGAATAGTTTATTGGTGAGAGCTTGTAATGATGAGTTTAATGACATTTTTTTGTCTACCAAATCTCAATTAAAATTACTATGAATTAACAAATAGTTAAAAAAATAATTATAATTTTTTTTAATATCAAGTAAACATATATATTAAAGTTAAAGTAAGAAAACATTTCAGTACAATAATATAACAAAATCGAATTGGTTTAAAGCTCACATCAAAGTAGAGTTAGATTGTTATAGAAATATAACCAAATAAAATAAAACATTTGTATAAATGAGATAAGCATAATATGAAGGTTGAATTTAAGGTAATAAGAACATTTAGCATTACATAATTGATCATCATCATAGTATGAATCAAAATCTCTCATTAGGCATAATGAAATAGTAGGAAACAAAATATTTCAAAATACTAAAAATATCTTTTAATTGGTTACAGCTAGTCGAGATGTGTCCACTAATATTTTCTACTTCTTCAACTGACCTCATTTGGAAAAACTATGTATTGATAAAGTAATTAACGATAAATGATGTAAAGTTCACATTACAGAAGATTTAAAGTTACAGTGTTTTTAATAAAATCAAAGCAAAAAAAAATAAGATAAATTTTGTAAGAAAGTTGTATTATAAGATAATAATGGGATCATGTGCAAGATCCTTTATCATAAAACTAGGTACATATAAACTATTTTTTTAAAGCATATCAATACTTTAGAAAGTAATATATTTAAAAAATAAAAAATAAATATTTATTTTGATTGAGCATATGAGACAGATTTGAATGACATTTATTTTATCTTTTTGCGATCTCTTTTAAATTTATTATGTTTTACTAAAATAAAAAAATTATAAATAGTTATAAATTATTACTCTAATATTAAGTCAATATATGTTATAGTTAAAATAAGATAAATTAAAGTAACATAATATAACAAAATCATTGTGTTATTAAGGTTGCATGGATAGTGATTTATTGAGGCTGAGAAATAAAACAAAATAAACAAAAGGGAAAATATGAGAATTTTATGGTAAATTAGTATTTCAGCATAGTCAAGAGGTTAATTGCAATAGCATCGATTATCAAATCAAGTATGAGTCAAAACATCTCGTGTAGTAGCTTAAAGAATAGGTAATAAAATATTTAAAAACAATAAAATGACTATTTAAATAGGCATACCTACTCAAAATGATTGTATGATATTTATTTCATCTCTACATGACTATGTTTAGAATTTTAGTAGATTATTAATGTAAATAATTATAAATAACAATACACTAATATTTTAATATTAAGAAGATATATACACAAATTAAATTTAGGGTAAATTGAAGAAATGTTATGTAATCAAATAAAAGTGATGTAAAGGTCATATAATAAGAAATTCTGATTTACAAATTAATATAAAAAAATAAAAGTAAAGTAGTTTAAGAAAATGAGATAAATTACGTTAGAAAGTTTCATTCCATGATATTATCACGATCAAGTGCAATGTCCTCGATTGTTAAATAAAACACAAATCATATTATTTCATAAATATGTAAACATTGCATAAAATAAAATAAATTAAAATATAAAAATAATTATTTTATTGGATAGAGCTCATCAGGATAAGTCTAATGTCATTTGATTCATTTCAATCATACCTCATTTGATATTACTTCAAATTATAAAAGTAAATATGCATAAATAAAAACTATTATTCTAATATTAATTAAATATATAAAAATATTTATTTAAATTAAATCACTGTAATATATGAAAATCAAAGGTCACACGAGAGACCTATAGTTTAATAATAAAATAACAAAACCAAAGAAAAAAGTTTTTAGATGTGACATTAATACTTTGAGAAAGTTGATTCCAAGATACTACGTAAACAAAGCATAACATCCTCGATAGTCAAAATCAGGTAAAAATAAAAAAGAATCATAAATAATATAAATATAGTAGAAAATAAAATACTTAAAATAATAAAATTGAATATTTAATTAGAGAAAGCTCATAGAGACTAATCAACTTATATTTATTTCATCTTGTTCATTTTCCATTCAAAATTATTGTGTATTAAAATATTAAATAAAGAATACATAATAGTGTATTTTTATTTTATTATTTAGTAGATATATATGAAATTTTAAATGAGGTAAAGTGATTATATACAATGCATCCAATCAAAGCATTGTAAAAGTCATCTAAGAAGAGATTTATATTTTCATTGCAATATAACAAAATGATCATGAAAAAGTTAAATAAATAAGATAAACTGTATAGGAAAATTTCATTCCAAGATACTAAGATGGTCAAGTATAAAATCTTTAATCATCATATTTTGTACAAATCAAAATTCCTTGTAAAGCATTCAAAAATCCTAAAAAGCAAAACATTTCAAAAATATATAAAAATAAATATTTAATTAGATGGAGTTTGTCGAAGCGAGTTTATGGAATTACAAGGAATTACAAAACTAAATAAATGCAAATAATAATAAAGTATATTTTAATATTATCTAAATATATTTTTAACATAAAATAAACAAATTAAAGTAGAGTAATATAACAAAAAAATGTGACATAATGTTCCAATGATAGTAGATTTTTAGTTACATAGCAATATAACCAAATTTAAGCAGAAACTTTGAAGATAAGACAAATGGGAGTAGGATAAATTAAAGCAAGGTAACATAAATAATTTGAAGTGATATAATGGGCATACGAGAGAAGATTTAGAGTTACATAATAATAAAACAAAACCAAAGTGAAAAATTGAAAGGGAAAATTGTATTTCGAGATTGTATGGACTTTTATACTGTCAAATTAAGAATGAATTGAAATTTCTTAAAACATGGTAAAAATCATAGAAAATAAAATATTTAAAAGTATTAAATTAAATATTTAATTGATGAAAGCTTGTTGAGACAAGTCCAAAATTATATTTCATCTCCATGGGACCTCATTTAGAATTATTACAAAAGTGAATAAATAAAAATAAAAATATATTATTATTTTAATATTAAGTTGTTAAATATTAAAGATGTAATAAGATAAATTAAAGGAACATAACCTAACCAAATAAAGCTAATGTAAAGGTCACATGAGATGAACCAAAGCAATGCAATATAACCAAAATCATACGATGTAAAGGTCACATGAGAGGAGAATTAAAGGTTCATAATAAAACAAACAAATCAATGAAGAGATCTGAAGCAATTAAGTAAAATCTATGAGAAAATTATATTAAATGGTACTAATGTCAAATTAGGTCTAAATGAAAAAAATTAGTAAAGCATGCAAAATCCATCAAAATGAAAATATACAAAAAAGTATAATTAAATTTAGATAATTGAGATGATTTTTGTTTCATATATATTTGACCACATTTAGAATTACTATGAATTACAAATAAATTATTATTTTAAATTTATAAAATGTATAACAAAGTTGAAATAAATTAAATTAAACTAGTATAACATAACTGAATCAAGGCTATATAATGATCACATGAAAATATAAATAAATCAAAAGAAAAGATTTTTAGAAAGGAGATAAATTGTATAAGATTATTGTATTCCAAGATACTGACGATATCGAATGTAACATTCAAAATCTCTAAATTAGTAATGAATCAAATTGCCTAATAAAGCCAACGAAAATACTAAAAAAAAATATTAAAAACATGAAAAAAAACTTTTAATTGATTATATCTTATTGAGATGATTCTAATGATATTTGTTTTATATTTGTAGAACATCATTTGGAATTAGAGAGAATTATGAAAGAAAAAATACATGGTTAATAATAAATTATTATTTTTAGAAAAAAATATATGATAAAGCTAAAAAGAGATAAACTAAAGTAATTTAATATAATAGAATTACAATACTATTGAGGTCATATAATAAGAGAATAGAGTTTCATGTTACCATAACTAAATCAATGTGAAAAATATTAAGAAATGAGATAAGTTGTTAGGGGAAGTTACTTTCAAAGACATTAAGTAGATGGAGGATAACATCTTTAATCAATAAATTAGGTACGAATCAAAATATCTAGAAAAAAGTTTTGAAAAAAATATAACAAAATTTAAAATTTAATATTTAATTTGATATAATACTTTAAGATGAGTTCAATAGCATTTATTTCATATCAATATGATAGTTTTGAATTACTATGAATTACTAAAATAAATAAGAATAAATGATAAAAATTATTTTTGTAATATTATTCAAATATATATTATAATTCAATTGTGATAAGTTGAAGCAATGTATCTTAAAAAATTATAAATTAAAAAGTTTCTAAAAATGAGATAAATTATATGAAAAGTAGCATCTCCATGGTACTCAAGAGATTGAGTGTAACATTCTTGATAACCAAATCAATTATAATTTTAAACAACTCAAAAACATACCAAATCATTTATAATTTTAATTTGATAGAGTTTGTCATGTTGAGTTTGATGACATTTGTTTTGTCTCAATCTGATCACATTTAGATTTGTTATGAATTATAGAAGAAAATAATTGTAAATAACAATAAATTATATATATATATATATATATATATATATATATATATATATATATATATATATATATATATATATATATATATATATATATATATATATATATATATATATATTAAAATTCAAATGAGCTTAATTGAAGCAATGTAATATAACTACATTCAAGTATAGTGAAGGTCACAAGTAGGGAGATTTAGGGTTATGTTATTGCAAAACTAAATCAAATTGAAAATTATTAATAAATGAGACAACTTGTACAAAAAAATATTTTTCCAAGTTAATTAGGCAATCAATCATAACATTTTTTTATCATCAAATTAGTATAATGAAATCAAATGATAATTTGAGAAGCAAATGTCAACGAGATGACATTTAGATTTACATAGTGATATAACCAAATCAAAATCATAATTTGAAGAAATGAGATAAATTATATGGTAGTGGAGGATTTAAAGATACTTAGAACATCGAGTATACCATTTACCATGGTCTAATGTGGTAGAAATCAAAATGTATAGTAAAGCTTACTAAAATAAATAAAATAAAATATTAGAAAATAATGAAATGACTGTTTAATTGGATAGTACTCATCAAGGCTTGTCAACATATTTTTTTTCATCTCGAATTGATATCATTTGAAATATTATAAATTACAAAAATAATAGCATAAATAATAATATCAATATTTTAATATAAATTAAATGTAAATTAAAGTTAAGATGAGATACATTTAAGCAAAAATATATAGCCAAATTAATATAATCTAAAGATCAGAGAAAAATATTTAGAGCTATGCAGTAACATAAACAAATCAAAGTGAACAATTACAAGTAACGAGAAATATTTATCCGAAAATTCCATTATATGATGTTATAGACATTGAGCATAATATCCTTGTTTACCAGCTCAATCATGAATTAAACTATCTTATATCTGATGTAACTAAACTTAAAAAATAATATTATAAAAAATATAATAATTAATATTTAATTACATAATACTTGTTGTGTGAGTTCGATGGTGTTTGGTTCATATTTAACTAAGCTCTTTTGGAATTATTGTAAATTAGCAAAGTGCATAAAGATAAATAACAAAAAAATAATATTTTTAATATTAAGTATATACACATTAATGAAAAATAAGATAATTTGAAAAATATAATATAACCAAATTAAAATAATATGTAGGTCATGTTTGAGAAGCATTAGTTTGATAGAAATATAAGAAAGTCACAAAGAAAAACATTTAAAAGTTAAGATAAATTAAAGTAGAAAATTATATTCCAATATATTCTAGAGATTAAGTGAAACTTCCTCAATTATCAAATTAGGTATAAAAGCAATTGACTCACAAAGAATGACAAAACACTTAAAAATAAAATTTAAAAAAAATTATGAAAATTAATAACTAAATAAATTAAGCTTTTTAGGGCAAGTCTAATGTCTTTTATTTCATCTTTACTCAATTTCTTTTGGAACTATAAAGAATTATCAAATTAAATAAGCATAAATAATAATAAATTATTTCTAAAATTATTAAATATATATAAATATTTATAAGTTGCAATGAGATAAACTGAAGCAATTTTATATAATTTAATTAAAGAGTAATGAAAAGGTCACATGAAAGAAGATTTAGGGTTACCTAATAATACAACAAAATAGCAAAAAATTTCAAAAAATGAGATAAATTGTGTTAAAAGCTTACATTTGAAGATGTTAAGGAGATTGAGCATAATATTCTTGACCCTCAAATTAGGTGTGTCAAAATATCTCATGAGGAAATACTAGAATATAAAATATTTAAAATTAGAAAAATAAATATTAAATATTCAATGAGATAGAGCTCAATAAAATGAGTTTAACAAAATATGTTGTCTTCTTTGGACATCATTTGAAATTTCAAAGAATATCCATTATAAAAATAGTTTAAAATATTATTTTTATTTTTTATAAGTATATAATAATGCTAAAATAAGATAAATTAAAACAATGTAATATGACCAACACAAAATGATGTAATATAACATGAGTTTAGAATTGGAGTTTCTAAATAATATACCAAAATCAAAATAAAAAATATTAAATGAGATAAGTTGTACCAAGAATTTGCATTCCAAGGAAGTAAGTTGTTTTAGTGTAACTTCCTTAATTGTTAAGTCATGTATGAATTAAATTTCTCATAAAGTATGCCAAATCAATAAAAAAATTAAATAAAATATAAAAAAGAGCATTTATCAAAAAATCTTATCAAGATGAGTCAAATGACATTTGTTTCATCTCAATCGAACATCAATTGAAATCACCAAGACTTTCCAAATCTAATAAACCTAAATGACAACAAAATATTCTTTTAATATTAAGTAAATACATATTGAAGCTAAAATATGATAATTTCAAGAAAAATATAGTAAAACTAAATCAAAGAAATGTAAATGCTGCAAGAGAGAAGACTTAGGTAAAGATTTTAATATAATGAAATAAAAGTGAAATTTTTCACAACACGAGATATATTGTGTTGGAAATATTCTTTACAAAGTGATAAGAAGTTTGAGGGTACATAAAAAACCTAAGAATTTAAATTTCTCTTAAAAGTGTTCCAAAATTCAAGAAACTAAAATTTTTAAAAATATTAAAACTTTAGCTATATAGAATAGTGCTTGTAAAGATGGGTTTAATGATATTTATTTCGCCTCAATTAGATCTATTTTGAATTATTATGAATTACAAAATTAAATAGCATAAATAATAATAAACATTTAAAATAATTCTATGAATATAAAAATTAAAGATAAAAGGGATAAGTGGAAGGAAAATAATAAAAAAAATAATTTATGATGTTAATGTAACATAAGAGAGATTTAGAGACAAAATTACAACAAAGGTAAAATGAAAGATTGGAAGACATCAAACATTACTTGGGAAAGTTGCATTCTAATATATGAAGGAATTTTAGTATGACAACGTTGATCATCAGATTAGGTAAGAATTAAAATTTTTCATAAAGTAAAATCCTTTGAGCATAAAATTTTTATAAAAGTATTAAAATAAATATTTAATTACATAGAACTCATTAAGACAAGTCTAATATTATTTTTTCTTGATCAAACCATATTTGAAAATACTATAAATTACCAAAAAAATAAGCATAAATAGTAATAAATTATTACTATAATATTAGATAAATATAAAGTGAACCTAAGGTGAGATTCATTGAAAGGTTCTAACATAGAAAAATGAAAGAGTTGCAAGGCTCAAATGAGAGATGATTTAGAGTTACATAGTAATATAACTAAATTAAAGTGAAACAAATCAAGAAATTATACAAGAAAGTGGTAATCAAAGGTACTAAGAAGAAGCATTCTCATAAAGTGTGCCAAAATCATGGAACATAAAATATGTGAAAATATAAAAAAGAATAACTAATTGGATAGAGCTTATGGGCATAGATCCAATGATGTTTGTTTCAACTTAGTTTGACCTAGTTTAGAGTTACTACAAATTATCAAAGTAAAAAAAAGTAAATGATAATATTATTATTAAATATTAATAAAATATATATTAAAATTAAATAAAATAAATTTAAGCATTATAATATAACTAAATTAATGTGATATCAAGTTCACATTGTAATTATATTGAATTACATTGTAATATAACAAATTCAACATAAAATAAATGAAGAAATATGATCAGTACTATGAGAAAGCCACATTCCAAGATTCAAAGAAGATCAACTATGACATCCTTGATCATTAAATGAGGTACAAATCAAAATATCACATAAAGTATGAAAAAAATAATAAATAAAATATTTAATAGGACAGAGCTAATCGTGATGAGCCTAATGATGTTTGTGTCATCACTGTTAAGCCTCATTTCGAATTACAATAAATTGCTAAAGTAAATCAACATAATAATAAAAAATTATTATTTCAATATTACAAAAACTATAGCTTAAAATTAAAATGAGATAAATCAAGACAATGTGATTTAATTAAATCAATGTTAATTAAAGGTCACACAAAGGGTGATTTAGATTTACATGTTTAGTTAACCAAATGAAAGCAAAACATTTTATGAAATGAGATAAATTATTTGAATATGTTACATTGTAGGATATTATGGATATCAAGTATAAAATTCTTGATCATTAATTCAAGGAGTCAAAATGTCTAGTAAGACATGAAAAAAAATCCAAAAAGTGAAAACAACAAAATAAATATTTAAAATTATAGATCTCATCAGGATAAGGCAAACAAAGTTTGTTTCAACTTGGACACACCTCTTCTGAAATAATTAAAACTTATAAATGCAAATAAGTATAAATAATAATAATAACTAACAACATATAAAAATATATATCAAAGTTGAAATAAGATAAATTATATAAGAAAATATTTTTCAAGATATTAAAGATATTAAATAAATATCCTTGATCATCCTATCAGGTAAGAATTAAAATGTCTCATAAAATGTGGCAAAACATATAAAAATAATATTTAAAAATATACAAAAAAATTGATGTAGCCCATAAAGACAAGTCTAATGAAGATTGTTTCACCTCTATGAGTCTGCATTTGAATTACTATGACCTACATAAATAATTAGAATTAAATAATAATAAACTATTATTTTAGCATTTAATAAATAATTAGTAAAGCTATAATAAAATAGCTTTTTGTAATTTAATACAACCAGATTAAAGTGATGTAAAAGTTGCTTGAGAGGAGAAATAGAGTTTCATAATAATATAACTAAGTTAAAGTAAGATATTAGAAGAAATGAGATAAGTTTTATAAGAACACTACATTCCATGACATTAAAAAGATGAAATGTAATATTCTTAATCATTAAATCAACTTAGAATCAAAAGTTTGCATAAAAGATACCAATACCCTTGAAAATAAAATTTTTTATAACAAAAAAATGAATACTTCATTGGAGAGAGCTTGTTAACTCAGATGTCTAACAATGTTTGTTTCATCTCCATTTGAACTTATTTTGAATTAAACAATTACCAAAGTTTGTTATAATAAATATTAATAAATTGTTATTTAAACATTTAGTAAAATTATGTTGAAATTAAAATGTGATAAATTAAAACAATTTAATATAACAAAATCAATGGAATGTATATTTACCATTAAAATTTATTTAAAGTTAAATAATAACCAAATTAAGTGAAACAAAATTATAGAAAAGGGATAAATTATGTGAGAAAGTTGTATTTCATGATATTAAAGTGATAGAGTAGACAATCCTTGATCATCAAATGATGTAAGAATTGAAATACCTCATAAAACATGGAAAGCCATACTAAATAAAATATTTTAAAATATATAAAAACTACTAGGCTGACTAAGATGAGTCCAAAAATGGTTATTTCTTCTTCATCAGTCCAGACTTGGAATCACTATGATTTATGAATTTAATAAGAAATAAATAATAACTAATTATTAATTTAGCTTTTAGTAGATACTTACTAAAGCAAAAAAGAGATAAATTTAACCAATATAATACAACCATATCAAAGCAATGTAAAGGTCACATAATGGTAGACTTAGAGTTTTACAACAATATAACCAAATAAAAATGAAATATTTGAAGAAATCAGATAAATTAGTGGGAAAATAATTTTCTAAAATCAAATGTACCATCCTCAATCTTTAAATCATTTTTAAATTAAAATGCCTATTAAATTATAGGAACACCCTAGAAAATAAACTATTAAAAAAAGTAAAAATAATTACTTAATTTGATAAGCATCATGAAGTTAAGTGTCTAATGATGTTTCTTTCATCTCCGTCAAATCTCGTTTGGAATTAAAAACAAATTACTAAAGTTGCTAAGAACAAATAATAAGGCATTATTATTAAATATTAAATAAATAATATTGAATTTGAAATCTGATAAATTGAAGTAGTTTAATATTACCAAATTAAAACAATGTAAAGGTCACATGAGAAAATAATTAGAGTTAAATAATATTATAACCAAATCAATTGAAACATTTGATGAAAACCGATAAGTTGTATAAAAAAACTTGTATTTCATGATATTAAAAATAATTAGTATAACTTTATTG
>JAIUJO010001139.1:65000-79818 GCA_023846275.1 Vanilla planifolia
CTTTTTCTTCTTCTTATTCTTCCTTATTCTCTTTTTCTTGTTCTTCTTCTTCTATTTCTTCTTCTCACTTTCCTTCTTCTTCATCTTCATCTTCTTCACCTTCATCCACTTCTTCCTCTTCTTTTTCTTCCTGTTATTCTTTTTCTTCTTCTTCTTCGTCTTAGTCTTCTTCTTCTTCTTCTTCTTCATCTTCCTCTACCTCTTCATCATCTTGTTCCTCTTCTCTTCCTAATCTTCTTCCTCTTCTTCTTCTTCTTCTTCTTTTCTTTCTTCTTCTTCTTCTTCTTCTTCTTCTTCCACTTATTCCTCTTCTTCTACTTCCTCTTCTTCTTCTTCCACTTATTCCTCTTCTTCTACTTCCTCTTCTTCTTCCAATTCTTCATCATCTTCATCTTCTAATTCTTATTCTTCTTCAGCATCTTCATCTTATTCTTCTATTTCTTCTACTCCTTTTTCATCTTTGTCTTCTTCATCTTTTCCATCTTCCACTTCTTCTTCTTCTTCCTCCTCTTCTTCATCTTTTTTCTCCTCCTATTCTTCTTGTTTTTTTTCTCCTTCTTCTTCTTCTTCCTTTTCTTCTTCTTCCTCCTCCTCCTCCTCTTTCTCTTCCTCTTCTTATTCCACTTCTTCTTGCTAATCATATTCCTCTTCTTCTTCTTCTTCTAATTTTTCTTATTTCTTTTTCTTCTTCTTCTTATTCTGCTTCCTCTTCTTTTTCCACTTCTTCTTCCTTTCAATCTTCTTGTTCTTCTTCTTCTTCCTATTCTTCTTCATCATGTTCTTTTCCTTCTTCTTCTTCCTCTTCTTCTTCTTTTTCTTCTTCTTCTTCCTCTTCTTCTTCTTCTTCTTTTTCTTCCTATTCCTCTTCTTCACGTTCTTCTTCTTCCTCTATTTGTTCATTTTTGTCTCCTTCTTCTTCATCTTCATCTTCTTCAACTTCTCCTTCTTCCACTTCTCCTTCTTCTTCCTCTTCTTCTTTTTCTACTTCTCCTTGGCCTTGTTCAGCTTCTTCTACTTCTTCTTCTTCTTCTTTTTCTGCTTCTTCTTCTCCTTGTTCAACTTCTTCTTCTTCTTCCTAGTCTTTTTCTTTTTCTCTTCTTTTTCTTTTTCTTCCTCATCATCTTCTTCCTCTTCTTCTTCTTCTACTATTACTACTTCTAGCTCTTGTTCTCCTTCTTCTTCTTCTTCTTTTTCTTCCTCTTCTTCAACTTCTTCTTCTTCATCTTCTTCTTCTTCTTTCACCTCTTGTTCTTCTTCTTCTTCTTCTTTCTCTTCTTCTTCTTCTTTTTCTTCTTCTTTTTCTTCTACTACTTCTTCATCTTCTTCTCCATCTTTTCCTTCTTCCACTTCTTCTTCTTCCTCCTCTTCTTATTCTTTTTGTTCTACCATTCCTTCTTGTTCTTTTTCTTCTTCTTCTTCTTCTTCTTCTTCTTCCTCTTCCTCCTCCTCCTCCTCCTCCTCTTCCTCTTCCTCTTCTTTTTCCTCTTCTTTTTTGTAATCTTCTTCAACTTCTTCTCCTTCTTCTTCTTCTTCTTCTTCTTCATATTCTGCTTCCACTTCTCCTTCCTCTTCTTTTTCCTCTACATCTACTTGTTCTACCACTTCTTATTCTTCTCCTTCATCATCATCTTCTTTTTCTTTTTCTTCTTCTTCTTCTTCTTCTTCTTCTCCTTCTCTACTTCATCTTCCTCTTCTCCTTCTTCTTCTCATTCTTCTTTGTTTTCTTCTTCATCTTCTTCTTCTGTTTCTTTTTCTTCTTCTTTGTCTTCTTTTACTTCCCCTTCTTCTTCCTCTACATCTTCTACTTCTTCTTCTTCTTCTACTACTACTACTACTACTAATTCGTCATCGTCTTCTTCTTCCTCTTCTTCGACTTCTAGTTCTTCTTCTTCATCTTCTTCTTCTTCTTCTTATTTTTCTTCTTCTACTACAACTACTACTTCAACAAATAATAGTACTTCTACTCCTTCTACTTCTTTGTCGCATTTTTCTTCTTCTTCTTCCTAATCTTCTTCATCAACTTCTTCTCCTTTTTATTTTTCTTCTTCTTCTTCTTCTTCCTTATCTTCTTCTACTATTACTTCTTCTTCTTCTTCTTCTTCTTTGTCTTCTTCTTCTTCTTCATCCTTTTCATCTTCTGGCATTTCTTCTTCTTCCTCATCTTCTTCTTTTCCTTCTTTTTGTTCTTCTTCTGCTTCTTCGCTTTCTTCTCCTTCTTCCTCTTCTTCTTCTTCTTCTTCATTTTCTTCTTCTTCTTCTTCTTCGTTTTCTTCTTCTTCTTTTTCTTCTTCTTCTTCTTCTTCTTCTTCTTCTTTTCTACTTCTTCCCCTTCTTCCAACTCCTATTCTTTCTCTTCTTCTTCCTCATCATCTTCTTCCTTCTTCATCTTCTTCTACTTTGTCTTCGTCTTCTTCTTCTTCTTCTTCTTTGTTTTCTTCTTCTTATTATTATTATTAGTTTTCTTCTTCTTCTTCTTTTTCTTTTTCTTCTTCTTCCTCTTATTCTTCTACAATTTCTTATTTTTCTTCTTCCTCTTCTTCTTCTTCTCCATCTTATTCTTCTTCTTCTTCTTCTTCCACTTCTTCTTCTATTTCTTTTCTTCCTCCTCTTTATCACCTTCTTCTTCTTCTTCTTCCTCTTCTTCTCCTTCTTCTTCTTCTTCTTCTTCTTCAACTCTTACTTCTTCATCTTCTACTTCTTCCACTTCTTCTTCTTCCTCCTCTTCTTCTTCTTGTTCCTCCTCCTCCTCCTCTTCTTCTTCTTCTTCTTCCTCATCTTGATCTTCTTGTTCTTCATCTTCAGCTTCTTCTTTTTTGTCTTTTTCTACTTCTTCTTCTTCTTCTTCTTCTTCATCATTTCTTCTTCTTCTTTACCTTCTTCTTCCTCCTTTCCTTCTCCTTCACATTGTTGTCTTTGTTGTTCATCTTCTTCTTCTACTTTTTCCAATTTTTTTTCTTGTTCTTCTTCTTCTTCTTCTTCTTCTTCCTCTTCTTCCACTTCTTTTACTTCTTCTTCTTCTTCTTCTTCTTCTTTTTCGTCTTCTTCTACTTCTTTTTCTTCTTTCTCTTGATCATCCTTTTTTTCTTCTTCTTCTACATCTTCGTCTTATTCCTGTTATTCTTCTACAATTGCAAATTCGTCTTCGTCTTCTTCTCCCTCTTCTTCACCTTCTAGTTCTTCTTCTTCTTAATCTTCTTCTATTTCATCTTCTTCCACTTCTTCTTCTTCTTCTTCTAACTATTGTCCTTCTTCCTCTTCTTCTTCTTCCATTTCTTCTTCCTCATCTTCTTATACTTCTTTTTCCTCATCTTCTTCTTCTTCTTTTTCCTCATCTTCTACTTCCTCTTCTTCCTCTTCTTCTTCTTCATCTTCTTCTTCTTCTTTTTTCTTCTTCCCCTTCTTCTTCTTCTTCTTCTTCTTCTTCTTCTTCATCTTTTCATTCTTTTCTTCTTCTTCTTCTTTTTCTTCTTCTTCTTCTTCTTCTTCTGCTTATACTTCTTCTTGTTCTTCTTCTTCTTCTTTTTCATGCTTCTACTTCAGCTCCTTCTTTTTGTTCTTCTTCTTCTTCTCCTCCTTCTTCTTCTTCTTCTTCCTCTTCCTCTTCCTCTTCTTCTTCTTTTACTTCTTCTTCTTCATCTCTTTCTTCTTCTTCTTTTTCTTCTTCATCCCCTTCTTCTTCTTCTTCTTCTTCTTCCTCTTCTTGCTTTACTACATCTCCAACTTCTTTATCTTCTGCTTTTTCTTCTTCTTCTTCCTTTTCTTCTTCTTCTCCATCTTCATATTCATTTTAGTCTTCTTCTTCTTCTTGTTCTTCTTCTTTCTTTTCATCTTGTTTGTCTTCTTCTTCTTCTTCTTCTTCTTCTTCTTCTTCTTCTACTTCTACTTCTTCTTCTTCTTCTTCTTCTTCTTCTTCTTCTTCTTCTTCTTCTTCCACTTCCTCTTTCCCTTCTTCTTCTTCTTCTTCTTCTTCCTTATCTTCTTCTTCTTCTTCTCCATCTTCATATTCATTTTAGTCTTCTTCTTCTTCTTCTTGTTCTTCTTCTTTCTTTTCATCTTGTTTGTCTTCTTCTTCTTCTTCTTCTTCTTCTTCTTCTACTTCTACTTCTTCTTCTTCTTCTTCTTCTTCTTCTTCTTCCTCTTCCTCTTTCCCTTCTTCTTCTTCTTCTTCTTCTTCCTTATCTTCTTCTTCTTCTTCTTCATTTTCATCTACTTCTCCTTTTTCTTCTTCTTCTTCTTCTTATTCTTCTTATTCTTCCTCTTTTTTTGTTTCTTCTTCTTCTTCCTCTTCTTATTCTTCTTATTCTTCTTCTTCTTCTTCTTTTACGACTTTTTCTCCTTCTTCCTCCATTGAATTTTCCACTAATTTGTCCTCTTCTTCTTCTTCTTCTTCTTCTAGTTTGTCTTCTCCTTCTACTTCTTCTTCTTAGTCTTCTTTCTATTTCTTCTTCTTCTTGTTCTTCTTCCTCTTCATATTCTTTGACTTCTTCTTCTTCTTCTTCATCTTCTTCTTGTTCTTCTTCTTATTTTCTTTTTCTTCTCCTTCTTCTTCTTCTTCCTCATCACCATCTTCTTTTTCTTTTCCATCTTCTTCTTTTACTTCTTTTTCTTCTTCTTCTTCTTCCTCTTCTTCTTCTTCTTCTTTTTCTTCTTCCTCTTCTTCTCCTTCTCCATCATCTTCGTCTTTTCCATCTTCTCCTTCTTCTTCTTCTTCTTTGTCTTTTTCTTCCTCATCTCCTCATCCACCTCTTCTTCATCTTTTTCCTATTCTTCTTCAACTTTTGCTTCTGCTTCCTCTTCTTCCTCCCTTCTTCTTCCTCCTCTTCTTCTTCCTTAAAATCTTCTTTTTCTTCTTCTTGTTCTTTTTCTACTCCTACTTCCTCTTCTTCTTCCTCTTCTTCTTTCTCCTCTTCTTCCTTTTCTTCTTCTTCTTCTTCTTCTTCTTCATCTTCTTCTTCTGCTTCTTCCTTTTGTTCTTCTTCTTCTTCTTCTTAATCTTGTTCTTCTTCTATTCCCTCATCTTCTACTTCCTTTTCTTCCTCTTCTTCTTCAACTTCTCCTTCTTCTTCTTCTTCTTTTGTTTCTTCTTCCCCTTCTTCTCCTTCGTCTTCTTGTTCCTCATCCCCTTTTCCTCTTCTTCTTCTTCTCCATTTTCTTTTTCTTCTTCCTCTTCCTCTTTTTTTTTTTCTTCTTTCTGCTTCTTCTTGTTCTTGTTCTTCTTCATCTTCTTCATGCTTCTTCTTCTGCACCTTCTTTTTCTTCTTCTTGTTCTTTTTTTTTTGGCTTGTTGTTCTTCTTTTCCTTCTACCTCATCATCATCATTATCATCTTCTTCTTCTTCTTCATTTTCATCTCCTTCTTCCTCTTGTCCCTCTTCTTCTTCTCCTTCTTCTTTCGCTTCTTCTTCTTCCTCTTCTTCTTCTCCTCGTTCTTACTCTTCATCTTCATCTTCCTTTTCTTCTTCTCTCACAAGTGCTACTACTTTTTCCTCTTCTTCTCCTTCAACTACTTGTTCTACTCTTCTTCTTCTTCCTCTTCTTCCTCTTCTTCTTATTCTTCTTCTTCTTCTTCCTTCTCTTATTCTTCTTCTACATCCACTTCTTCTTTATCTTCTTTTTCTTCTTCTTCGTCATTTTCTTTTTCTTCTCCTTCTTCTTCTTTTCCTTCTTCTTCTTCTTCCTCTTCTTATTCTTCTACCTCTTTTTCTTTTCTTATTATTTGTCATCATCTTCTTCTTCTTCTTTTTCTTCTTTTTCTACTTCTACTACTTCTAATTCTTCTTTTGCTTTGTCTTCTTCTTCCTCTTCTTCTTCGACTTCTTCTTTTTCTTCTACTTTTACTTCTCCTTCTTCTCCTTCTTCTCCTTCTCCTTCCTCTACTTCTTCCTCTTTTTCTTCTTCATCATCTTTTTCCTTATCTTCTTCTTCTTCTTCATTTTCCTTCTCTTCTTCTTCTCCTTCTTCTTCTTCTTCTTCTTCTTCCTCTTTATATTCTTCTTCCTCCTTTTTTGTTCTTCTTGTTCTCCTTCTTCTTCTTCTTTTATTTCTTCCTCTTCTTCCTCCTCTTTTCTTTATATCTTCTTCTTCTTCTTCTTCTTCTTCTACTTCTACTTCTGCTTCATCTTCAACTTCTTTTGCTTCTACTCTTTGTTCTTCTTGTTCTTCTTCTTCTTCCTCTTCTTCTTCTTGGTCTTCATCATCTTCTTCTTCTTCTTCATCTTCTTCTTCTTCTTTTTCTTCTTCTTCATCTTGTTCTTATTATTATTTTCTTCTGCTTCTTCTTTTCCGCTTCATCTTCTTGTTCTTCTTCTTCTTGCTTTTCTTCTTCCTCTACTTCTTCATCTTCATCTTCTCTTTCTTTTTCTTCTTATTCTTCTTCTTCTTCTTTTTCTGCATTGTTTTCCTCTTCTACATCTTCTTCATTTTTCTCTTCCTCTTCTTCTTCCTTTTCTTCTTCCTCTTTTTCTTCTTCTACTTCTGCTTCTACTGCTTCTTACTCTTCTTCTTGCAGTTCTTCTTCTTCCCCTTCTTCATCTTCATCTTCTACTTCTTCTCCTTCTTCTTCTTTTCGTCCTATTCTTCTTCTTCTTATTATTATTATTATTCTTCTTCTTCTTAGTTTTCTTCTTCTTCTTTCACTTCTTCTTCTTCTTCATCTTCTTTCTCTTCTTCTTCTTCTTCTTCTTCTTCTTCTTCTTCTTTTTCTTTCTCTTCTTCTTCTTGTTCTTCATCTTCTTTGTCTTCTTCTTCTTCTTCTTCTTCTCTTTCTTTCTCCTTCTCCTCCTCTCCTTCTTCTTGTTCTTTTTCTTCCTCTTCTTTTTTTTTATTGTTCTTTTTCTTCTTAGTCATCTTTTCTTAATCTTCTTCTTCTTTTACTTCTTCTTTTTCTTCCTCTTCTTCTTCCTATTCTTCTACCTGTTGTTCTCCTTCTTCTTCTTCTTCTTCTTCTTCTTCTTCTTCTTTTTCATCTTCTACTACTACTACTTCATCTTCATTTTCTTCTTCTTCTTCTTCTTCTTCACCCTATTCTTCTTCTTCTTCTTCTTCTTCTTCTATGTTTTCTTCTTCTTCTTTCTCTTCTTCTTCTTCTTCTTCTTCTTCTCCTTCATCTTTTTCTTCTTCTTCTACTTCTTCTTTTTCTTCTTCTTCTTCTTCTTCTTCTTCTTCTTCTTCTTATTCTTATTCTTATTGTATTCTTCTTCTCCATCTTCTTCTTCTTCTTCTTCCTTCTCCTCCTTCTTCTACTCTTCTTCTTCTTCTTCTTCTGGGTCCTCTTCTTCTTCTTCTTGTTCTTCTACTTCTTTTCCTTCTTCTACTTGTTCTTCTACTTCTTCTTCAACTTCTTCTTCATCTTCCCCTTCTTCCACTACTTCTTCCTCTTCTTCTTCTACCTACTCCTCTTCTTCTTGTTCTTTTTCTTCTTCTTCATCCTCTTCCTCTTCTTCTCTGTCATCTTCTTCTTCTTCTTCTTCTTCTTCTTCTTCTTCTTCTTCCTCTTCTTCTTCACTTCTTTCTCTTCATCTTCCTCTTCCTCTTTCTCTTCTTCCCCTCTTTTCACACCTTCCTCCTCTCCTTTTTCTTCTTCTTCTTGTTCTGCCTCCTCTTCTCCTACCTCCTCTTCTTGCACTTCATCTACCTATTATTATTCTTCTTCTTCTTCTTTTATTTCTACTTCTTCTTCTTCTTCCTCTTCTTCTTCCTCTTCTTCTTCTTCTTCTTCTTCTTCTTCTTCTTCTTCTACTTCTAATTCTACTTCTTCTTCTTCTTCTTCTTCCACATCATCTACTTCTTATTCTTCTTGGTCTTCTTCTTCTTCTCCTTGTTCATATTCTTCTTTTTTCCTTATTCTTCTTCTTTTTCTTCTTCCTCTTCTTCTTGTTTGCTTTCTTCTTCTTCTTCTTCTTCTTCTTCTTCTTCTTCTTTTTCTTCTTCTTCTTCTTCTTGTTCCCCTACATCATCTTCTTCTTCTTCTTCTTTTCCTTCTACTTCTACTGTTTCTTCTTCCTCTTCTTCATCTTCTTATTCTTCTTCTTTTTCTTCTTCTTCTTCTTCATCTTTTTCTTCTTCACCTTCTTCTTCTTCTAATTCATCTTCATCTACATGATCTCCTTCCAGATCTTCTTTCTCTTCCTCCTATTCTTCTTCTTGCTACTCCTCTTCTTCTTGTTTTTTTTTCTTTTTCTTCTTCTTCTCCTTCTTCTTCTTGTTCTTCTTACTCTTCTTTTTTTCTTCTTCATTTTCTTCTTTCTCTTCCTCTTCCTCTTCTCCTTCCTAGTATTCTTACTCTTCTTCATCTTTTTCTTCTTCTTCTTCTTCTTTTGCTTCCTCTTCTTCATCTTCCTCTTCCTCTTCAACTTCCTGTTCTTCTTCTTCTTCTTCTTCTAATTCATTTTCTTCTCCTACTACTACTTCTTCGAATTCTTCTTCCTCTTCTTTGTCTTCTTCTTCTTCCTCTTCTTCTTCTTCTTGTTCTTCTACAACTTTTTGTATTTCCTCTTCTTCTTCTTAATCGTCTTCTTCTATTTTTGTTCTACTTCTTCTTCTTCTACCACATTTTCTTATTCTTCTTCTTCTACTACTACTTCTTCTACCATCTTTTCTTGTTCCTCTTCTTCTTCCTTTTCTTCTTCCTCTTCTTCTTCATCAACATCTTCTCCTTTATATTTTTCCTTTACTTATTCATCTTCTTCTTCTTCTTCTTGTGTTACTGCTTCGTTTTCTTCTTCCTCTTCTTCTTCTTCTTATACTACTACTACTTTTTTATTTTCTTCTACTTTTTCTATTATTCTACTTCTCCTTCTTCAACCTATTCTTCTTATTTTTTAATTCTTCTTCTTCTTCTTCTTTTTCTTCTTCGTATTCTTCTTCTTCATCTACTAATTCTTATCCATCATCTTGCTCCTTTTCTTCTTCTTCCTCTACTTCTTCTTCCTCTTCTTCTTCTACTACTACTACTTTTTCTATTTCCTCTCCTCTTCTTCTTGTTCTTCTTCTTCTTCCTCTTCTTCTATATTTTCTCCTTCTATGTCTTCTTCTTCTTCCTCCTCCACTTCTACTTCCTCCCCTCCTCTTCTTCTTCGTTAGCTATTTCTTCATCTTCTTCGTCTTCTTGTAATTCTTCTCCTTCTTCTTCTTCTTCTTCTTCTTCTTCGTTTCCTTCTTCTTCTTTCACTTCTTCTTCCTCTTCTTCTTCCCCTTTTCTTCCTCTTCTTCTTACTCTTCTTCTTCTTCATACCCTATTACTTCTTCTTCTTCTTCTTCTTATTCTATATCCTCTTCTTCTTCCCCTTCTTGTTCCTTTTCTTCTTCTTCTTCTTCTCCTTGTTCATCTTCTTCTTCTTCTTTTGCTCCTTCTTCTCCTTTTTCATCTTCTACTACTAATTCTTTGGCTTCACCTTCTTCTTTTTTCTCTTCTTATTCTTCTTGTTCTTCATCTTCTTCTTCTTCTTCTTCTTCTCCTTCTTCTTCTTCTTCTTCTTCTTCTTCTTTTTCTTCTTGTTCTCCTCCTTCTTCCACTCCCCCTTCTTCTTCTTCTTCTTCATCTTTTCCTTCTTCTTCTTTTTCTTCTTTTTCTGCTTCATCTTCCTGTTCCTCTTCTTCTTCCTTTTCTTCCCCCTCTTTTTCTTCTTCGTCTTCTTTTGTTTCTGCTTCGTTTTCTTCTTCCTCTTCTTGTGCTACTAGGATTGCTTCTTTTTCAACTTCTTCTACCTGTTCTGCTATTCTTCTTCTTCCTCTTCTGTCACTTATTCTTGTTCTTCTTTTTCTTATTCTTCTTCCTCTTCTTCTTCTTCTTCCACTTCTTCCTAATCTTCTTTTTCTTCTTCTTTTACTTCTTCTTTTTCTTCTTCTTCTTCTTCTCCTTCTCCTTCTTTTTCTTCTTCTTCTACTTCTTCTTCTTCCACTTCTTCCTCTTCTTCTTCTTCCTCTTCTATTTCTTATCATTCTACTTCTTGTCCATCTACTTCTTCTAATTCTTCTTCTACTTTTTCTTCTTCTTCTTCTTCTTCTTCCACTTTTTCTTCTTCTTGTTCAACATCCTCTTCTTCTTCTAATTCATCTTTTTTTTCTACTTCACCTTCTTCTTCTATTTCTTCATCCTGTTCTTCTTCCTCTACCTCTTCTTCTTCTTCTTCTACTTCAAGTTCATCTTCTTTTCTTTTTCTTTGTCTTCCTCTTCTTGTTCTTCTACTTCTTCTTCTTCTTATTCTACTAAGTCTTCTTACTCTTTTTCTTAATTTTCTTCTTCATCTTCTTCTTCCTCTTCTTCTTCTTATTCTTCTTCTCCTTCTTCTTCTTCTTCTTCTTCTCCTTCTTCTTCTTCGACTTCTTCTTTGTATTCTTCTTCTTCTTCTACTACTTCTTATCCATCATCTTCTTCTACTTCATCCTCTTTGTTTTCTTCTTTTTCTGCTTCTTCTTCCTTTTCTTCTTCTTCTACTACTTTTTCTATTTCTTCTTCTCCTTTTTCTTCTTCTTCTTCTTCTTCCTCTTCTTCATCATTTTCTCCTTCTACATCTTCTTCTTCCTCCCCCTCTTCTTCTTCTTCCCCCTCCTCCTCATCTTCTTCTTCTTCTGTTTCTTTTTCTTCTTCGACTTCTTCTTAATCTTCTTCTTCTTTGTCTACTTCTTCATCTTCTTCTTCTTCTTTTTCATTTTCTTCTTCCTCTTCATGTTCCTCTTCCTCTTCATCTTCCTCTTTTTCCTTTTCTTCTTCTTCTTCCACTGCTACATTTTCTACTTCTTCTTCTTCTCCTTCTTCTTCTTCACTTTCTTCTTCTTCTTCTTCTACTTCCTCTTCTTCTTCACATTCTTGTTCCTCTTCTTGTTCCACTTCTTCTTCTTCTTCTCCTTCTTCTTTTTCTTGTTCTTCTTTTTCTTCCTTTTCTTCTTCATCTTCTACCAATAATTCTTTGGCTTCATCTTCTTCTTTTGCTTTTCTCCATGTTGGTGTTCTTATTGTTCTTCTTGTTCTTCTCTTTTTCCTTCTTCTTTTTATTATTATTATTATTGTTATTATTCTTCTTCTCCTCCTCCTTCTCCTTCTTCTCCTTCTCCTTCTTCTTCTTCTTCTTCTTCTTCTTCATTTTCTTCTTTGTCTTCTTATTCCTCTTCTTCTTCCTTTTCTTCTTCCTCTTCTTCTTTAACATCATCATCTTTTTCATATTTTTCTTCTTCTTCATCATCTTCTTCTTCTGTTTCTATTTAATTTTCTTCTTACTCTTCTACTTCTTTTTCATTTTCTTCTACCATTTCTACTATTCTTCTTCATCTTCTGCCTCTTCTTCTTGTTCTTCTTCTTCTTCTTCCACTTCTTCCTAATCGTCTTCTTCTTCATCATCTGATTCTTCTTTTCCTTTTTCATCAACTTCTTCCTCTTCTTCTTCTTCTTCTTCCTCCTCTTCAATTTCTTATTATTCTACTTCTTCTCGATTTTCTTCTTCTTCTACTATTACTCTTTTTCTTCTTCTTTTTCTCCTTCTTCTTCTTCTTCTTCCTTTTTTTCTTCTTCTTCTTCAACTTATTCTTCTTCTTCTTCTTCTTCTTCTTCTTCTACTTCACATTCTTCTTCCCCTTCTTCTTCCTATTCTTCTTCCTCTACCTCTTCTTCTTCTTTTTCTTCTTCTTCTTCATCATCTTATTCAACTTCTTCATCTTGTACTTCTACTACTTCATGTTCTTCTTCTTTCTCTACCTCTTCTTTTATTCTTCTTCTTCTTCTTCATCATCATCTTCATCATCAACATCTTTTTCTTCTTCTTTTGCTTCTTCCCCTTCTTCATCTTCTTCTTCTCCTTTTACTTCTTCTCCTTCTTCCTCATCTTCTTCTTCTTTTTCATTTGTCTTTTTGCTCTTCTCCTTGTTATACTACAACTACTTCTTCTTCTTCTTCTTTGACTTGTACTCTTCTACTTATTCTTCTTCCTCTTATTCGTCTTCTATATCTTTCACTTCTTCCTCATGTTATTCTTAATCTTCTTCTTCTTACACTTCTTCCTCTTCTTCTTCTTATTCCTTTTCTTTTTTTACTCTTTTTCTTCTACTTTTTATTCTTCTTCTTCTTCTTCCTCTTCCTCTTTTTTCTTCCACTTCTTCTTCATCTTCCTCTTCTTCTTCTTTGTTTTCTTCTTCTTCTTATTCATATTCTTATTCCCTTTAGTATTCTTCTCCATCTTATTCTTCTTTTTCTTCTTGTTCTTCTTCTTCCTCTTCTTCTTCTTCGTCTTCTTCTTCTTCTCCTTTACTTCTTCTTCTTCTAATCTATCTTTTTCGTCTTCTTCTTCTTCTTCTTCTTCTTCTTCTTCTTCTCCATCTTATTCTTATTCTTTTACTTATACTTCTCTTTCTTCGCCTTCTTCTTCTACTTCTTCTTATTCTTCTTCTTCTTCATCTTCTTCCCCCTCTTCTTCTTCTTTTTCTTTTTCTCCTTCTTCTTCTTCTTCTTCTTCCCCATCTTATTCTACTTCTTCATCTTCTATTTCTATTACTTCTTGTTCTTCTTCTTCCTCCTCCTCTTCATCATCATCTTCTTCTTCTTCCTCTTCTTCTTCTCTTTCTTCTTCTTCTTCTTCTTCTTCTTTTACATCTTCATCTTCTCCTTCTTTATCTTCTTCTTCTTCTTCCTCCTCTTCTTCTCCTTGTTCCGCCTACCCCTCCTCCTCATCTTCTTCTTCTTCTTCTTCTTCTTCCTCTTCCTCATCTCCCCTTGTTGTTCTTCATCAACACTTTCATCTTTTTCGTCTTCTTCTTATTCTTCTTCTTCTTCTTTTCATTTTCATCATCTTTTTCATCTTCTTCTTTGCCTTTTTCTTCCTCCTCTCCTTCTCCTTCATATTGTTGGCCTTATTGTTCATCTTCTTCTTCTACTTTTACCTCTTCTTTTTCTTCTTCTTCTTCTTCTTCTTCTTCTTTTTCCTCTTCTTCCACTTCTTTTACTTCTTCTTCGTCTTCTTCATCATCTTCTTCTTCTTCTTCTTCAATCCTTCTTCTTCATGTTGTTGTTGTTCTTCTTCATCTTCCTCTTCTTTTATTCTTCTTCTTCTTCTTCTTCTTCTTATTCTTCTCTTTCCTTTACTTCTTCTTCTTCTTCTCTTTCCATTACTTCTTCTTCTTCTTCTAAAAACCTCTTCTTCTTCTGTTTCTCCAACTTCTTCTTCTTCTCTTTCTTCAACTTCTTCTTCTTCATCTTTTTCTTCTTTTACTAGTAGTACTACTTCTTCTTCTACTACTTCTACTATTTCGTCTTCTTCTTCTTCATGTCTTTTTCCCTTTCTTCTTCTTCTTCTTCTTCCTCTTCTTCTTCCTCCTCTTCTTCTTCTATCTTTTCTTCTTTTTTCTTTTTCTTCTATGTTTTCCTCTTTTTCTTCTTCTTCATCCTCTTCTACTTCTTCTCCTTCTTCTTCTTCACCATCTTCTTCATCTTCCTCTTCTTCTTCTTCACCATCTTCTACTTCTACTTCTGCTTCCTCTTCTTCTTCACCATCTTCTTCATCTTCCTCTTCTTCTTCTTCACCATCTTCTACTTCTACTTCTTCTTCCTCTTCTTCTTCATCATCTTCTTCTTCTTCTTTTTCCCCTTCCTCTTCTTCTTCTTCCCTTATTCTTCTTCTTCTGTCTATTCTTCTTCCTATTCTTCATCTTTTTCTTCCTCCTTCTTCTTCTTCTTCTTCTTCTTTTTCTTCTTCTTCTCCTTCTCCTTCTTCTTCTTCTTCTTATTCTTCTTCTTCTTCTTATTCTTTCTCTTCCACATCCTCCTCTTCCCCTTCTTCTTCCTCTTCTTCTTCTTCTACTTCTTCTTCTTCTTCTTCTTCCTCTCTTTCTTCTTCTTCTTCTTCTTCCTCCTCCTCCTCCTCCTCCACTTCTTCTTCTTCTTCTTCTTCTTCTTCTTCTTCTTCTTCTTCTTGTTCCTCTTCTCCTTCTTCTTCTTCTTTTTCTCCTCTTCTTCTTCTTCCTCTTTGTCTTGTTTTCTTCATAATCTTCTTCTTCTTCTACTACTACTACTACTCCTCTTTCTTCTTCTGCATCTTCTTCTTTTTCTTCCTCTTCTTCTTTTTCTTCTTCTTATTCTTCTTTTCTACTTCTTGTCCTTCTTCTTCTTCTCCTTCTCCTTCTTCTTCTTCTTCTTCTTCTTCATCTTCTTCTTCTTCTTATTCTTCTTAGCTTCTTTTTCTTCTTCTTTCTGTCTTCTTCCTCTTCCTCTTCTACTTCTTCATGTTGTTAGTTTTGTTGTTGTTCTTCTTCTTCTACATTCTCTTCTTCTTCTTCTTCTTCCTTTACTTCATCATCTTGTTCTTCTTCTTCTTCTTCTTCTTGTTCTCCATCTTCTTCTTCTTATTCTTGTTGTTCTTCTTCTACTACTACTACTTCCACTACTACTTCTTCTTTGTCCATTTCTTCTACATATTATTATTATTCTTTTTATTCTTTTTCTTCTTATTCTTCTTCTTCTTTTTTGTCTTCTTCTTTTTCTTCTTCTTCTTCTTTTTCTTTTTAATCTCCTTCTTCTTTCTATTCTTCTTTTTCTTCTTTATCTTCCTTTTCATTTTCATCTTCTTCATCTTTTTCATCTTTTTCATCTTTTTCATCTTCTTCTTCATCATTTTCTTACTACTTCTTCTTCTTCTTCTTCTTATTTTTCGACTTCTTTTGCTTAAACTTCTTATTCCTCTTGTCCTAACTCTTCTTCTTCTTCTTCATTATCTTCTTATTCAACTTTTTTTTTCTTCTTATTCTTCTTCTTCTTTTTTGTCTTCTTCTATTTCTTCTTCTCCTTCTTCTTTTTCTTTTTCTTCTCCTTCTTCTTTCCTTTCTTCTTTTTCTTCCTT
>JAIUJO010001807.1:5000-7500 GCA_023846275.1 Vanilla planifolia
TACTTCTTCTTCTTCTTTTTCTACTTCTTCTACATCTTCTTCTTCTTCTTCTTCATCATCTACTTCTTCTTCCCCTTCTTCTACTTCTTCCTCTCCTTCTTCTTCTTCCTCTTCTTCTTCTTCTTCTTCTTCTCCTCCTCCTCCTCCTCCTTTTCCCCCTCCCCCTTCTTCTTCTTCTTCTTCTTCTTCTTCTTCTTCTTCTTCTCACTCTTGTTCTTCTTCTTCTTCTACTTCTTCTTCTTCTTCTTCTTCTTCTTCTCATTCTTGTTGTTTTTCTTATTCTTATTCTTCTACTTCTTCTTCCTCTTCTTCTTCTTCTTCTATTCTTCACCTTTTTCTTCTTCTTCTTCCCCTCCTCGTTTTTCTTCTTTTTTGTCTTTATCTTCCTCTTTTTCTTCTTTTTCTTCTTCTTTTACTTCTTCTCCTTCTTCTACTACTAATTCTTCTTCATCATCTTCTCCTTTTTCTTCTTCTCCTTCTTCTTTTTCTTCTTCTTCTTCTTGTTTTTCTTCTTCTTTATTTTCATGTTCTTCTTCTACTACTACTTCTTCTTTTCCTTCTTTTTCTTCTCCTACTACTACTACTACTTCTTCTTCTTCTTCTTCTTCTACTTCTTCTTCTTGTTCTTGTTCTTATTCTTTTTCTAATACTACTACTTATGATTGTTCTTCTTCTTCTACTTCTTCTTCTTCATCTTCTTCTTATTATTTGTTCTCTTCTTCCTCTTCTTCTTCTTTCTCTTTTACTTTTTCTTCATCATCATCTTTTTCTTCTTTTTATTCTTCTTATTTTTTTGTTGCTTCTTCTTCTTGTTTGTCTTCTAATTTTTCATCGTCATCTTCTTGTTCTTCTTCTTCTACTACTACTACTACATCTACTACAATTACTTCATCATCATCGTCATCATCATCATCATCATCTTCTTCTTCTTCTTCTTCTACTTCTTCTTTTTCTTCTTCCTCTTCTTCTTCTTCTTCTATTACTACTACTACTACTTTTTCATCTTCTTCAACTTCTTCTTCTACTTCTTCTTTATCTTCCTCTTCTTCTTCTTCTTCTTCTTCTTCTTTCTCTTCTATGTATTCCATTTCTTGCTCTTCCTTATCTTCCTCTTCTTCTTCCTCTTCTTCTCCTTCCTCTTCTTTCTCTTCCTCTTCTTCTTCTTCTTCTTCTTCTTCTTCTTCCTACTCTTCCTCTTCTTCTTCTTCGACCTCCTCTTCTTCTTCTTCCTCTTATTCTTCCCCTTCTTCATCTCCATCTTCTTCTTCTTCTTCTTCTTCCACTCATTCTTCCTCGTCTTTTTGATCTTCTTCTTCCTGTTGTACTTATTATTCTTCGTCTTCTTCTTCTTCTTCTACTACTTCTACTTCTTCTTCTTCCTCTTCTTCATTTACTTCTTCATATTCTTCTTTATCTTCTTCTTCTTCTTCTTTTACTCTTTCTTTTTTTACTACTACTATCAATCCTTCTACTTCTTTTCTCTACTTTTTCTTATATTTCTTCTTCTTCATCCTCTTCTTCTTCTCCTTTTTCTTCTTCTTCTTCACTTCTTCTTCTCTTTCTTCTTCTTCTTCCTATTCTTCTCTTCTCCTTCTTCTTAATCCTCCACCTTCCTTTACTTCCTCTTCTTCTACTACTTCATCTTCTTCTTCTTCTCCTTCTCCTTTTCCATCTTCCCCTTCTTCCTCCTCCTCTTCTTCTTCTTTTACTTATTTTTTTTCTACTTCTTCTTCGTCTTCTTCTCTTCTTCTTCTTTGACTTAATCTTCATCTTGTTCTTCTTCTTCTTCTTCTTCTTCATCATCTTCTTCTTCTTCTTTAACTTCTTTTACTTCTTTTTTTTCTTCTAAAACTGCTTATCCTTCTTTTTCTACTCCTTTATCTTCTTCTTTCTACTTCATCGTCTCCACCTCCTCCTTCTTCATCATCTTCATCTCCTTTTTCTTCCTGTTCATCTTTTTATTCTTCTTCTCTTCTTCTTCTTCCTCTTCTTCTTCTTCCTCTTCTTCTTCTTCTTCTTCTTCTCTTTTCTTTTCTTGAACATCTTCTTCTTCTTCTTCTTCTTCCTTCTTCACCTTCTTCTTCTGATTCTTCTTCTTCTTTTTCTTCTTCATCTTCTTCTTCTTCTTCTTCTTCTATATTACAACTACTACTACTACTACTTCTATAACAATTACTTCATCAGCATCATCTTCTTCTTCTTCTTTTTCATCTTCTTCCTCTTCTACTTCAACCACTTCTTCCCCTTTTTCCTTCTCTTCCACTTCTTCGAACTCATCTTCTTCTGTTACTACTATTACTACTACTACCTTTTTTATCTTCTTCAACTTCTTCATCTTCTTCTTCTTCATCAACTTCTTCATCTTCTTCTTCCTCTTCTACTGATCCATTTCTTCCTCTTCATCTTCTTCCACTTCTTCTTCCTCTTATTCTTCATCCTCATATTCTTCTTCCACTTCTTCTCCTTCTCCTACTTCTTATTCTTCTCCCTCTTGTTCTTC
>JAIUJO010001807.1:25000-27500 GCA_023846275.1 Vanilla planifolia
TTCTTCTTCTTCTTCTTAATCTTCTTCTTCAACTTCTCCCTCTTCTTCTTCTTCTTCTTCTTCTTTTTATTCTCCGTCTGGTTCTTACCCTTCTTCCTCTTCTTTTAATACTGCTACTTCCACTTGTCCTAGTTCTTCTTCTTCTTCTTCTTCTTCTTCTTTCTCTTCTTCTTCTACTACTAATTCTTCTCCTTCTACTTCTTCTTCTTCTTTTTCTTTGTCCTCTTCTTCTTCTTGTATTTCTTCTTCTTTTTCTTTTTCTTCTATTTATTACTATTATTATTATTATTCATCATCATCAACTTCGTCTTCTTTTTCATCATCATCATCTTTTTCTTCTACTACTACTTCTTCTTACTTATCTTCTTCTTCTTCTTATTCTATTTCTTCTTCCTCTTCTTCTGCTTTTATTTCTTATTCCTCTTCTTCTTCTTCCTCTTCTTCTTCTTCTTCTTCTTCCTCTTCTTCTGCTTCTTCTCCTTCTTCTTCTACTTCTTCTTTTTCATCCTCTTCAACTCCGTCATCTTCTACCTCTTCTTCTTCTTCTTCTTCTTCTTCTTCTTCTTCCTCGTTTTCTTCTTCTTTTTCTTCTTCTTCTTCTTTTTCTTCTCCTTCTTCTTCTTCTACTACTACTACTACTTCTACTTCTTCTTCTTCTTCTTCACCATATTTTCCATTCCCTTCTTCTTTCTATGGCTACTTCTTCTTCTTCTTTTCCATTCCCTTCTTTTTCTACGACTACTTCTTCTTCTTCATTGTCTTCTTCTTCTTTTTACACTACTTCTTCTTCTTCCTCTTCTTCTTCTTCTTCTTCTTCTTCTATTTCTTCTGCATATTTTTCCTCTGCTTCTTCCTTTTCTTCTTTAACTTCTTTTTCCTCTTGTACTACTGTTTCTTCTTCATCTTCTTCTACTCAATCTATTTTTTCTTCTTCTTCTTCTTCTACTATTACCACTACTACTACTACTCTTACTTGTTCTTCTTCTTCTTCTTCTACTTTTTTTTCTTCTTCTTCTTCTACTTTTTCTTCTTGTTCATCTACTTCTTCTTTCAATTTTTCTTCTTGCACATTTTTTTCTACTACAACTTCTTCTTCTCCATCGTCAACTTCTTTTTCTTTTTCTACTTCTTCTTCTTCTTCTTCTTCTTCTTCCTCTTCTTCATTTACTTCATCTTCTCCTTTATCTTCTCCTTCTTCTTCTTCTTCATCTTCATCTTTTTCCTCTACTACTTCTTCTTCTTCTTTTACTTTTACTACTACTGCTTTTAGTTCCTCTTCTTCTTCTTCTTCTTCGTCTTCCTCTTCTTCATCTTCTTCTTTTTCTTCATCTTCATCTTCTTCTTCTACTACTACTTCTTCTTCTTTTTCTTTTTCTTCTTCTTCTTCTTCTTTTTTCTTCTTATTATTATTTTTTCTCGTTTTTGTTCTTCTTTTATTTCATCATCATCTTTTTCTTCATCTTCTACCTCTACTTCTTCTTATTCTTCTACTTCTTCTTCATCTTCTTCTACTACAACTACTACTATTTCATCTTCTTCTTCTACTTCTTTATCTACTCCTATTTCTTCTTTTTCTTCTTCTACTTCTTCTACAACTTCTGCTTGTTCTTTTTAAACTCCCTTTCTTTTTTTTCTTCCTCTTCTTCTTCTTCTTCTTGATCTTTTCTTCTTCTTCTTCTTCTTCTTCTTCTTGATCTTTTCTTCTTCTTCTTCTTCTTCTTTTTCTTTTAGAACTACTACAGCTTCTTCTTCTTCATCATCTTCTTCTTCTACTTATTCTACTTCTTATTCTTCATCTTCTTCTTCCTCTTCTTCCTCTTCTTCCTCTTCTTCTTCTTCTAATTTTTCTACTACTACTACCACTACAATAACTGCAACTTCTTCATTTTCTTCTTCATGTCTTCTTCTTTTTCTCCAACTTCTTCTTTCTCTTCTTCTTGTTCTCCTTCTTCTTCTCCTCCTACTTCTTCTGCTTCTTCTTCTCCTTCTTCTTCTCCTACTTCTTGATTTTCATCTTGTTCTTCTTCTTCTCCTACTTCTTCGTCTCCTTCCTCCTCTTCTTCTTCCTCTTCTACTACACCTTCTTCTTCTTCTTCTACTATTACTACTTCTACTTCTCCTTCTTCTTATTTCTTCTTCTCCATCTTTCTCTTCTTCTTTTTCCTCTTCTTTCTCTTGTTCGTCTTCTTCTACTTCTTCTTCTTCTTCCTCGTCCACATCTTCTTCTTCTTCTTCTTATTCTTGTTCAACTTCTTCTTCCTCTTCTTCTTCTCCTTCTGTTTCTTCTACTTTTTCTTCTTCTTCTTCTTCTTCATGTATTACTACTACTTCTTCCTCTTCTTCTTCTTCTACTACTACTACTTCTTCTACTTATTTTTCTTCTTGTTCTTCTTCTTCTTCTTATACTTTCTCTTTTATCTTATTATTATTATTATTATTATTATTATTATTATTATTATTCATCTTCTACTTCATCATCTTCTTCTTCTACTTCAATTTC
>JAIUJO010001807.1:35000-47500 GCA_023846275.1 Vanilla planifolia
TTCTTCTTTTTCTTTTTCTTCTTCTTCTTTTTCTTCTTCTTCTTCTTCTCCCTCTTCCTAAAACTATTCTTCTACATCTTCTTCTTCTTCTTCTTCATCATCATCTTCTACTTCTACTTCTTCTTCTTCTTCTACTTTTCCTTCCTCTTCCTCTTCTTCTTCTTCTTCCTCTTCTTCTCCTTCTCTTTCTTCTTCTTCTTCTTCTTCTTCTCCTTCTCTTTCTTCTTCTTCTTCTTCTTCTTCTCCTTCTTATTCTTATACTACTATTACTTCTTCTTTTTCTTTTTTTGGTTTCTCTTCTTCTTTTTCATCATCATCATCATCTTCTTCTTCTTCTTCTTCTCCTTCTTCTTCTTATTTTTCTTCTTCTTCCCCTACTGCTTCTTCTCCTTCTTCTTCTTCTTCATCTTCTTCTTCTTTGCTTTTGCTTCTTCTACTACTACTACTACTTCTTCTTCTTTTGCATGTTCTTCTTGTTATTCTTCTGCTTCTTCTTCTTCTCCTCCTCCTTCTTCTTCTTCTTCTTCTTCTTCAGCTTTTACTTCTTCTTCCTCTTCTTCTTCTTCTTCTTCTTCTTCTTCTTTTGCTTATTCTTCTTCTTCTTCTTCTTCTTCTTCTTCTTCTACTTCTTTTTATTCTTCTTCTTCTTCTACTACTACTACTACTACTACTTCATCTTCTTCTTCTTCTTCTTTTTCTTCCTCTTGTGCTTCTTCTCCTTCTTCTTCTCCATTTTCTTCTTCTTCTTCTTGTACTTCTCCTTTTTCTTCTTCTTCTTCTTCTACTACTTCTTCTTCTTGTGCTTCTTCATGTTCTTTATCTTCTTCTTCTACCTCTTCCTCTTCTTCAACCTTTTCATCATCATTTTCTACTTCTTCTTCTTCTTCCTCTTCTTGTCTTCTTCTTCTTCTTCATCATCATCCTCTTCTTCTTTCTATTCTTCTCATTCAACTACTTTTTCCTCTTCCACTACTTCGTCTTCTTCTATCTCTTCTTCTTCATCTTTTTCTTCTTCTTCTTCTTCTGCTTCTTCTTCTTCTTCTTCTTCTTCTTCTTCTTCTTCTTCTTCACCTTCTGCTTCTTTCTATTCTTCTTCTTCTTCTTCAGCTTTTACTTCTTCTTCCTCTTCTTCTTCTTCTTCTTCTTCTTCTTTTGCTTATTCTTCTTCTTCTTCTTCTTCTTCTTCTTCTTCTGCTTCTTCTTCTACTTCTTTTTATTCTTCTTCTTCTTCTACTACTACTACTACTACTACTTCATCTTCTTCTTCTTTTTCTTCCTCTTGTGCTTCTTCTCCTTCTTCTTCTCCATTTTCTTCTTCTTCTTCTTGTACTTCTCCTTTTTCTTCTTCTTCTTCTACTACTACTTCTTCTTCTTGTGCTTCTTCATGTTCTTTATCTTCTTCTTCTACCTCTTCCTCTTCTTCATCCTTTTCATCATCATTTTCTACTTCTTCATCTTCTTCCTCTTCTTGTCTTCTTCTTCTTCTTCTTCATCATCCTCTTCTTCTTTCTATTCTTCTCATTCAACTACTTTTTCCTCTTCCACTACTTCGTCTTCTTCTATCTCTTCTTCTTCATCTTTTTCTTCTTCTTCTTCTTCTGCTTCTTCTTCTTCTTCTTCTTCTTCTTCTTCTTCTTCTTCTTCTTCTTCTTCACCTTCTCCTTCTTCTACTTCTTCTTCTTCTGCTTATTATTATTCTTCTTTTTACTCTTGTTCTTTTATTACTACTAATATTTCTTCAAATTCTTCTTCTTTTTCTTCTTCCTCTTCTCTTTCTACTACAACTTCTATAGTTACGATTCTTCTTTTTCTTCTTTTCTTTTTACTCTTCTTGTTTTCTTACTACTATTTCTTCTAATACTTCTTCTTCCTCCTCATTTCTACTACTATTACTAAAATTACTATTCTTCTTCATCATCATTTTCATCTTCTTCTTCTTCTTCTACTTCTTGTTCTTTTTATTTTTCTCCTACTTTTCATTCTACTTCTTCATCATAATCATATTCTTCCTCTTCTTCTCCTTCTTCTTATTCTTCTTCTTCTTCTGTTTCTTCTATTTGTTCTTCTTCTTCTTCTTCTTCTTCTTCTTCATCTTCTTTGTCCTTTACTTCTTCGTCTCCCACTACTTCTTTTTCATCATTTGCCTCTTCTACTTCTTCTTCTTCTTCATCCTCTTCTTCTTCTCCATCTCTTTCTTCTTCTATAACAAGTAATAATTCTTCATCTTCTTCTTCTTCCTCTTTTTCATCTCTTTCTTCTCCTTCTTCTTCTTCTTCTTCTCTTTCTTCTTCTTCTTTTTCTTTCTCTTCTTTTTCTTCTCCTTCTTCTTCTTCTTCTTCTTCATCTACTCCTTCGACTTCTTCTTCTCCTTCTTCTTCTTCTTTTCTTCTTCTTCTTCTTCTTCTTCTTCATCTTCTTCTTCTTCTTTTATTTCTTCTTCTTCTACCTCTACTTCTTCTTCTTCCTCTTCTTGTACTTCTTCTTCTTCATCTTCTTCTTCTTCTTCTCTTGCTCCTCCTGCTCCTTCCTTTTCCTCATCTACTTCTCGATCTTCTCCTCCTCCTCCTAAATTTTTTTCATCTACTTCTTCTTCTTCTTCTTCTACTCCTACTCTTTCTTCTTCTTCTACTTCTACTTCTTTTTCTTCTTCTTCTTTGTTGTCTTATTCTTCTTCTTTTACTTCTTCTTCGTCTTCTTTTACTACCTTTTTATTCTTCTTCTTCTTCTTCTACATCTTTTTCTTCTTTTTCTTCTTCTTCCTCTTCTTCTTTTACTTAATTTTCTCCTTTATCTTCTTCTTCTTCTTCTTCTTCTACTTCTTCTTCTTCTTCTTGTTCTTATTCTTCTTCTTCTTCTTCTTCTTCCCCATCTTCTCCTTCTGCTTCTTCCACTTCTTCTTTGTCTTCTTCAACTACTTCTTCTTCTCCTCCTCTTCATCCTTCTTCTTCTTCTTCTCCTTCTTCTACTACTTCTTCTTCTTCCTCTCCTTCTACTTCTTCATCTGCTTCCTCTTCTCCTCCTTCTTCTTCTTATTCTTCTTCTTCTACAACAACTACTACTACTACTACTACTTCTTCTTCCTTCTCCTCTTGTTCTTCATCATCATCCTCTTCTTCTACAATTTCTTTGTCTTCTTTTTATTCTTCTTCTTCTTCTTCTATTACTGTTACTACTTCTTTTACTTCTACTTCCTTGTCTTCCTCTTCTCCTTCTTCTTCTTTCCTTGTTCCTCTTAATCTTCTTCTTTTACTACTTTTTTTTATTCTTCTCCTTCTTCTTTTTCTTCTTCATCATCTTCTACTTCTTCTTCATCTTCTTCTTCTTCTTCTACAACTTCTTCTTTTTCTTCTTCATCTTCCTCCACTAATTCTTCTCCATCTTCTTCTTCTTCTTCTTCTTCTTCTTCTTCTTCTTCTTCTACTTCTTCTTCACCTCCTCTTCATCCTTCTTCTTCGTCTTCTCCTTCTTCTACTACTTCTTCTTCCACTCCTTCCTCTTCTTCTTAAGCTTCCTCTTCTCCTTATTCTTCTTCTTCTTCTTCTACAACTACTATTACTACTTCTTCCTTTTATTGTTCTTCATCTTCTTCTTCTACTACTACTATTTCTTCCACTTCTTTATCTTCTTCTTCTACTTCTTTTGTTGTTACTGCAACTTTTTATTCTACTTCGTCTTCTGTCTCTTCTATTACATATTCTTCTTCTCTTCTTCTTCTTCTTCCTCTTTTTGTCTTCTTCTTCTTCTTCTTCATCTTCCTCTTCTCCTTTTTATTCTTCTTGTTCAACTACTTCTTCTTCCACTTCTTCATCTTCTTCTATCTCTTCTACTTCATCTTGTTCTTCTTCTCCTTCTTCTGCTTCTTCTTCTTCTTCTTCTTCACCTTCTCCTTCTTCTTCTTCTTCTTCTTCTTCTTAATCTTCTTTTTACTCTTCTTCTTCTTTTACTACTACAATTTCTTCAAATTCTTCTTCTTCTTCTTCTTCCTCATTTTCTACTACTACTACAACTTTTACTATTCTTCTTCTTCTTCTTCTTCTTCTTCCTCTTCTTCTACTTCTTTTTATTCTACTTCTTCAACCTCTTCTTCTTCTTATTGTTCTTCTTCTTCATCATCTTCATGTTCCTCTTCTTGCTCTTCTTCTTTATCATCTTCTTCTTCTCCTTCTTCTTCTTTTGTCTCTACTTCTTCTTCTTTCTCTTCTTCTCTTTCTTCTTATTCTCCTTCTTCTTCTTCTCTTTCTCCTCCTACTCCTTCATTTTCCTCTTCTACTTTTTCTCAATCTTCTCCTCCTCCTTCAAAATTTTTTTCTTCTACTACTTCTTCTTCTACTCCTCCTCCTCCTTCTTCTTCTTCTACTTCTACTTCTTCTTCTTCTTCTTCGTTGACTTCTTCTTCTTTTAATTCTTCTTTATCTTCTTTTTTTATTACTTTTTTATTCTTCTTCTTCTTATTCTTATTATTCTTCTTCATCTTCTTTTTTTTTCTTCTACTTCTACATGTTCTTTTTTTCTTCTTCTTCTTTTCCATCATCATCAACTTTTTCTTTTCTTCTTCTTCTTCTTCTTCTTTCTCTTCTTCTTTTACTTCATCTTCTCCTTTATCTTCTTCTTCTTCTTCTTCTTCTTCTTCTTCTTCTACTTCTTCTTCTTGTTCTTCTTCTTCTTCTTCTTCTTCTTCTTCTTCTCCTTCTTCTCCTTCTTCTTCTTCTTCTTCGTCTTCTTCTGCTACTTCTTTTTCTCCTCCTCTTCATCCTTCTTCTTCTCCTTCTTCTACTACTTCTTCTTCCTCTTCTCCTTCTTATTCTTCTTCTTCTTATTCTTCTTGTTCTACAACTACTACTACTGCTTCCTCCACTCTTGTTCTTCATCATCTTCTTCTTCTTCTACAATTTCTTTGTCTTTTTTCTACTTCTTCTTCTTCTTCAGCTATTGTTACCACTACTTCATCTTCTACTTCTACTTCCTTCTCTACCTCTTCTCCTTCTTCTTCCTTCTTTGTTCTTCTTTATCTTCTTCTTTTACTACTTTTTTTATTCTTCTCCTACATCTTCTTCCTCTTTTTCCACTTCTTCGTCTTCTTCCCCTTCTTCATCATCTTCTTCTTCTTCTTCTTCTTCTTCTTCTTCCTATTCTTCTTCTTCTTCTTCTTCTACAATATCTTCTTCTTTTCATCTTCTTCTACATCATCTTCTTCTACATCATCTTCTTCTTCTTCTTCTTCTTCTTCCACTACTTCTTCCTCTTCTTCTTCTTCTTCATCCACATCTTCATTTTCTTCTTTATCTTCTTCTTCTTCTTCTTCCTCTTCTTCTTCTTCTTCTTCTTCTCCTTCTCCTTCTTATTCATCTTCTTTTGCTTCATCTCCTTCTTCAACTTCTTCTTCTTCTTCTTCTTCTTCTTCTCCTTCTTCTTCTTCTCTCACTTTTTCTTCCACTTCTTCTTCTTCTTCTTCTTCTTCTACTTCTACTTTTTCTTCTTCTTCTTCTTCTTCTTCTTCTTCTACTTCTACTTTTTCTTCTTCTTCTTCTTCTTCTTCTTCTTCTTCTTCTTCTTCTTTTCTTCTTCTTCTTCTTCTTCTTCTTCTTCTAGTACTACGTCTACTTCTTCTTCTTCTTCTTCTTCTACTTCTTCCTCTTTTTCTTCTTCTCCTTCTTGTCTTTCTTTTTCTTCTTCATCTTCTTCTTGTACGTCATTTTCTTCTTCTTCTTCTTCTTCTCCTTGTTCTTCTTTTTCTTCTTCTTCTTCCTCTTATTCTTCTTTTCCTTCCTCTGCTTCTTCTTTCTCATCCTCTTCTTCTCCTTCTACTTCTTGTTTTACTTGTTCTTTTACTTCTTCTTCCACTTCTTTCTCTTCTTCTTCTTTATCTTCTTCTTATTCTTCTAAATCTTTTCTTCTTCTTCTTCTTCTCCCTCTTCACCTTCATCTTCTTCTTCTTTTTCTTCCTCTTCTTTTCTTCTTATTCTTCATCTTCCTCTTCTTATTTCTATTCTTCTCGTTCTACTACTTCTTCATCTTCATCTTCTTCTTCTTCTGTCTCTTCTTCTTCTTCTTGTCTTCATCTCCTCCTACTTCTTCTTCTTCTTCTTCTTCTTCTTCTTATTCTTATTCTTCTTGTCCTTCTTCTGCTTCTTCTTCATCATCATCATCATCTTTCTTTTCTTCTTCTCTTTCTTTCACTTCTTCTACTTGTTTTTACTCTTTTTCTTCTTCTTCTAATACTATTTCTTTTAATTCTTCTTCTTCTTCCACTACTACTACTACTACTTTTTCTTCTGCTTCTTCTTCTACTACACGTCCCTCTTCTTCTTTTTCTTCTTCTTCTTCTTCTTTTTCTTTTTGCTCTACTTCTTCGTCTTCTTCTTCTTCTTCCTCTTCTTCTTTTTCTTCTTCCTCAACTTCTTCTTCCTTCTCTTGTTTTTTTTATTCTTCATCTACTTCTGCATCTTCTTATTCTATCTCTTCTCCTTCCTCTTCTTCCTTTTCCATTTTTTCTTCTCCTTCTGCTTCTTCTTCTTCTTCTTCTTCTCTTTCTTCTTCTCCTACTTCTTCTTCGTCATCTTCTTCTACTATAACAACTACAACTTCTACTTCTTTTTCTACTTCTCCTTCTTCTTCTTCTTCTTCTATTACAAAAAGTACATCTTCTTCTACTTCTTCTTCATCTTCTTCTTCTCCTTCTTGCTTTTTTTCATGCTCTTCATCTTCTTCTACTTCTTCTTCATCTTCTTCTTCTTTATCTTCTTTTTCTTCTTCTTCTTCTTCTTCTTTTTCTTAATCTTCTTTTCTTTCTTCTTCTTTTACTTCTTCTTCTTCTGCTTCTTCTGCTTCTAATTCCAATTTTTCTTCTTTTTCTTCTTAATCTTCTTCTTCTTCTTCCTCTATTACTACTACTACAACTACTTCATCATCATCATCATCATCATCATCATGTTCTTCTTCTTCTATTCTACTTCTTCCTCTTCTACATCTTCTTCTTCTTCTTCTTTTTCTTCTTCTCATTCCTCTTCTTTTGTTACTTTCTCTTCTTGTTCCTTTTCTTCTTCATCTTTTTCTTCTATTTTTCCTTTTATTCTTCTGCTTCTTCTTCTTCTTCTTCTTTTTCTTATTCTTCTTCTTCCTCTTTTTCATCTTGTTCATCTACTTCTTCCACTTCTTTTTCTTTTTTCCTTCTTCTTCTTCTTCTTCTACTTCTTCTTCTTCTTCTACTACTTCTTCTTCTTCTTCATCTAATTCTTCTACTTCTTCTTTTACTTCTTCCTCCTCTTCTTCCTCTACTCCTTATTCTTTTTCTACTTCTACTACTTCTTTTACTTCTTCTTCTTCTCCTCCCACTCCGTCTCCCACTTCTTCTTCTTCTTCTTCTTCTTCTTCTTCTTCTACTACTACTACTTCTTCCACTTCTTCTAATTCTTCTTCTTCTTCGTCGTCTTCTTCTTCTTTTTCTTCTTCTTCTACTTTTTCTTTTTCTTCTTCATCCTCTTCCTCCTCCTCCTCCTCCTCTTCTTCTTCTTATTCTTCATCATCTTCCTCTTCTTCTTCATCTTCTTCTTCTTCTTCCTCTTCTTCTTCTTTTCCTTCTACTTCTTCTTCTTCCTCTTCTTGTCCTTCTTCTCCTAGTTTTTCTTCTTCTTCATTTTGTTCTTCTGCTTCTTCTACTTCCCTTACTTCTTCTTCCACTTCTTGACCTTCTTCTAGTTCTTCTTTGTCTTCTTTTCTTCTTCTTCTTCTTCATCTTCTTCTTCTTCTTGATCTTCTTGTTATTCATCTGCTTCTTCTTCTTCTTCTCCTCCTCCTTCTCTTTATTCTTCTTCTTGTTGTTGTCGTTCTTCTACTTCTTGCTCTTCGTCTTCTTCTTCTTCTTCTTCTTCTTCTTCTACTTCCTTCTCCTCTTGCGTTTCTTCTTCTTCTTCTTCTTCTTCTTCTTCTTCTACTTGTTCTTCCTTTTCTTCTTCTACTTGTTATTTTTCTTCTTCTTCTTCTTCTTCTTTTTCTACTTCTTCCTTTTCTTCTTCTTCTTCTTTTTATCCTTCTTCTATTCCTTTTTCTTCTTCTCCTCCTTCTTCTTGATCTTCTTCTCCTTCTTCTCCTATTTCTTCATCTTCCCAATGCTCTTCTTCTTCTCCTTCTTCTTGTCCTCCTTCTTCTTCTTCATATTTTTGTTCTTCCTTTACTTGAACTTCTTCTTCTTCTTCTTTCTTTGCTCCTTATTCTTTTTCTTCTTCTCCTTTCCCATCTTCTTCTTTTTGTTCTTCTTCTTCCTCTTCTTCTTCTCCATCTTCATGTCCTCCTCCTCCACCAACTCCTCCTCCTCCTCCTTCTTCTTCTTCTTCAATTACTACTACCACTTCTTTTTCTTCTTCTTCTTCTTATTCTTCTGATTCTCTTCTTCCTCTTTTGCTTCCACTACTTCCAATTTTTCTTCTTCTTCTTCTCCTCCTTATTCTTTTTCTTCTTGTTCTTCTTCTTCTTCTTCTTCTTCCATTTCTTTTTCTTCTTCTTCTTCTTCTTCATCTTCTTCTTCTTCTTCTTCTTCTTCTTCTTCTTCTCCTCCTGCTCCTCCTTCTTCTTCTTCCTTGTTTTTCTTCTTGTTCCACTTCTTGCTCTTCTTCTTCTTCTTCTTCTACTTCTTCTTCTTCTTCTTCTTCTTCTTCTTATCCTCGGCCTACTCCTTCCTTTTTCTCCCTGCTTCTTCTCGTTGTACTCCTCGTCCTTCTTCATCATCTTCTTCTTCCTCATTTGCTCCTTATTGTTTTTCTTCTTCTCCTTCCCCATCTTCTTCTTCTTCTTCTCCTCCTCCTTCTTCTTCTCGTCCTCCTCCTCCACCTCCTCCTCCTTCTCCTCCATCTTCTTCTTCTTCTTTTTCAATTACTACTACTACTTCTTTTTCTTTTTTTTCTTCTTCTTATTTTTCTTATATTCTTCTTCCTCTTTTACTTCCACTACTTCTTCTAATTTTTATTCTTCTTCTTCTCCTTCTTCTTTTTCTTCTTATTCTTCTTCTTCTACTTCTATTTCTTGTTGTTGTTGTTCTTCTTCTTCTTCTTTTTGCTCTTCTTCTTCTTCTCCTCCTCCTTCTTGTTCCACTTTTTTCTTCTTCTTCCTCTTCTTATTCTTGTTCTTCTTCTTCTTCATCTTCTTCCTCTTATCCTTATCCTCCTCCTTCCTTTTTCTCTTCTACTTCTTCTCGTTATACTTCTCCTCCGTCTTTATCCTCATCATCATCTTCTTCTTCTTCTTCTTCTTCTTCTTCTTCTTCTTCATCTTCTTCGACTCCTCCTCCTTCTTCTACTACTTCTACTTGTTCTTCTTCTTCCTCTTCTTCTTCTTCATCTTCGTCTTCTTCTTCTTCTTCATCTTATTCTTCCTCTTCTTCTTCTACTTCTTCTTCTTCCTCTTCTTCTTTTTCTCTTCTTCTTCTTTTTCTTCTTCTTCCACTTCTTTTTCTCTTCTTCTTCTTCTACTACTACTGCTACAACTATTACTATTACTACAACTTTTCATCATCATCTTTTTCTTCTTCTACTTCTTTTACTAATATTGCAACTACTTCTTCCACTACTTCTTCTTCTTCTTCTACTACTACTCCTTTTTCTTTTTCTTCTTCTTCTTATTCTATTACTACTACTACTACTTCTCCTTCTTCCTCTTCTTCTTCTTCTTCTTTTTCTTCTCTTCTCTTTCTTCTTCCCTTTGTTCTTCTTCTTCTTCCTCTACTTCTTCTTTTTTATCTAATTCTTCTTCAACTTCTTTTGATTTTCTACTTCTTCTTCTCTTACTTCTCCTTCTTCTTCTTCTTGTTCTCCTCCTTTTTCTTTTTCTTCTTCTTCTTCCTTTGCTTCTTCTTCTTCTTCATCATCAGCTTCTTCTTCCACTTATTCTTCATTATCTTCTTCATCTTCTTCATCTATTTCTTCTTGTTCTTCCTCTTCTTCTTCTTCTACTTGTTTGTTCTACTTTTTCTTCTTCTTATTCTTCTTCTTGTTCTTTTTATCCTACTAATTTTTCTTATTCTTCTACTTCTTCTTCTTCTACTACTACTACTACTACAACTTCTCCTTCTTCTTGTTCTTTTTCTTCTTCTGCTTCTTCTTCTTCTACATCATAAATTTCTTCTACTTCTTCCTCTTCTTATTATTCTTCTTCTTTTTCTCCCTTTTCTCCTTATTCTTTTCTTCTTCTCCTTCCCCATCTTCTTCTTCTTCTTCTTCTTCTTCTTATTCTTCTCCTACCTCCACTTTTTCTTCCTCTTCTTCTTCTTCTTCTTCTTCTTCTTCTTCTTCTTCTTCTTCTTCTTCTTCTGCTTCAATCTCTAAATCTTCTTCTTTCTTTTCTTCTTCTTCTTCTTCTTCTTCTTCTATTACTACTACTACTTGTTTTACTACAACTACTTCATTATCTTTATCATCATCATCATCATCATCATCATCATCATCATCATGTTCTTCTTCTTCTACTTCTTCTTCCTCTTCTTCTTCTTCTTCTGCTACTTGTTCTTCTTCTTCTTCTACTTCTTCTATTACTACTACTTCTTCTTCTTCTTCTTCTCCCTCTTCTCCTTCTTCTTATTCTTTCGCTTCTTCTACTTCTTTTTCTTCTCGTTCTTGTTCTTATTCTTGTTCTTCTTCTTCTTCTTCTTACTCTTCCTCCTCCTCCTCTTCTTTTTCTTATTCTTCATCATCTTCCTCTTCTTCTTCATCTTCTTCTTCTTCTTCTTCCTCCTCTTCTTCTTCTTTTCCTTTTACTTCTTCTTCTTTTCATTTTACTTCTTCTTCTTCTTGTCCTTCTTTTTCTAGTTTTTTTTCTTCTTCTTCTTCTTCTTCTTGTTCTTCTACTTCTTCTACTTCCCCTACTTCTTCTTCTTCCACCTCTTGATCATCTTCTACATCTTCTTTATCTTCTTTTCTTCTTCCTCTCGATCTTCTTCTCCTTCTTCATCTTCTTCTCATTCCTTCTTCTACTTCTCCTTATTATTATTATTGTTATTATTATTATTATTATTATTCTGCTTCTTCAACATTGAATTCTTCTTCTTCTACCACTACTACATTTTATTATTCATCTTCTTCTACTATTACTATGTCTTCTTCTTGTTCATCTTCTTTATTATCATTATCTTCTTCTTCTTCTTCTTTTGCTTCTTCATCATCATCTTCATCTTTGTCATCATCATCACCATCTTCTTCTTCTTCTTCTTCTTCTTCATCTTTTGCTTCTTCTCCTCCTTTATCTTCAGCTTTTTCCTCTTCTTTTTCTTCTTCTTCTTCTTTTCTTCCTTAATCTTCTTCTTTTTCTTCTTCTCCTCCACCTCTTTCTTCTTTTTCTTCTTCTTTTTATACTTCTTATTATTATTCTTCTTCTTCTTCTACTCCTTCTCCTCCTTCTTCTTCTCCTTCTTCTTTTACTTCTACTTCTTCTTCTTCTCCTTCTTCATCTTCTTCTTCTTCTCTGACTTATTTTTCTTATACTTCTTCTTCTTCTTCTTCTCCTACTTCTTCTACTTCTCCTTTATCTTCTTCTTCTAATTCTTCTTCTTCTTATTCTTATTCTTCTTATTCTTGTTCTTCTACTCTTTCTCTTCTTTTTTTCTAGTTCTTCAAATTCTTCTTCTACTTCTTCTACTTCTTATTCTTCTTATTCTTCTTCTTCCTCTTCTACTTCTTCATCATCATTTTATTCTTCTTCCTCTATTTCTTGTTCTTCTTCTTCTTCTTCTTCTAATTCTTCTTCTTCTTCTTGTACTACTACTTATTCTTCAACTTTAATTCTTCTTCTACATCTTCATCTTCTTCACCTCCTCCTTCTTCTTCATCTTCTTCTTCATGTTCTCCTCCTCTTTTTACTATTACCACTTTTTCTTCCTTTTCGTCTTCTTCTTCTATTTCTTCTTCTACTTCTACATCTACTTCTTCTTCTTATTCTTATTCTTCTTCTTCTACAAATACTACTACTTTTTCTTCATGTTCTTCCTCTGGCACTTCTCCATCTTCATCGTGTTGTTCATCTTTTTCTTCTTCTTTTACTTCTTCATGTTTTTCTTCTGTTTTTCTTTTTATTCTTCTTCTTCTTCTTGTTCTTCTTATTCGTCTTCTTCTTCGTCTTCTTCATCTTAATCTACTTCTTCTTCTTTTTCTTTTTTTTCTTCTTCTTCTTCTACTACTACTTCTTCTTCTTCTGCTTCTTTTATTTCTTCTACTACTACTTCATCTTCTTCTTCTTCATCTAATTCTTCTACTTCTGCTTCTTTTACTTCTTCCTCTTCTACTTTCTCTACTATTTCTTCTTCTTCTCCTCCTCCTCCTTCTCCATCTTCTTCTTCTTCATCTTCTTCTTCTTTTTCTTCTTCTACTACTACAACAACTTCTTCTACTTCTTTTTCTTCTTCTTTTTCTTCTTCTTCTTCTTCTTCTTCTTCTTCTTCTTCCTCTTTCATTTTCTTCTTCTTTTTTTCTTTTTCTTCTTCTTCGCCATCTTCTTCTTCTTCCTCCACTTCTTCTTCTTCC
>JAIUJO010001807.1:57500-65000 GCA_023846275.1 Vanilla planifolia
ACTACTTGTTTGTCTTCTTCTTCTTCTTCTTCTTCTTCTTCTTCTTCTTCTATTACTTCTTTCTTTTCTTCTTTTTCATATTCTTCATCAACATCATGTTCCACTACTTCTTCCTCCTCTTCTTCTTCTTCTACTTCTTCTTCCTCTTCTTTATCATCATCTTCTTCTTTTTCTTATTTTTCTTCTTCTCTTTTTTCTTCTGTTTATTCTTCTTCTTCTTCTTCTTCTTCTTCTTCGTCCACTACCTCTTCTTCTCCCACTTCTTTTTCTTCATTTGCCTCTTCTTCTTCTTCTTCTTCTTCTTCTTCCCCTTCTTCTTCTTCTTTGCCTTCTTCTTCTTCTTTGCCTTCTTCTTCTTCTTTGCCTTCTTCTTTTGTAACTACTAATACTTCTTGATCTTCTTCTTCTTCCTCTTCTCCATCTCCTTATTCTCCTTCTTCTTCTTCTTCCCTTTCTTCTTCTTTTTCTTTCTCATCTTTTTCTTCTTCTTCTTCTTCTTCTTCATCTACTCCTTTTTCTACTTCTTCTTCATCTCCTTCTTCTTCTTCTTTTCTTCTTCTTCTTCTTCTTCTTCTCCTTCTTCTTCTTCTTCTTCTTCTTCTTCTTCTACTTCCTCTTATTCTTTTTCTTCTTCTTCTTCGTCATCTTCTGCTTCCTCTTCTTCTACTTCTTCTTTTTCTTCTTCTTCTTCTACTACTACTACTTGTTTGTCTTCTTCTTCTTCTTCTTCATCATCTTTTACTTCTTCCTCTTCTTCTTTTTCATATTCTTTATCAACATCATCTTCCAGTTCTTCTTCCTCCTCTTCTTCTCCTTCTACTTTTTCTTCTTCATCATCATCGTATTCTTCTTCTTCTTCTCCTTCTTCTTATTCTTCTGCTCTTTTTTCTTCTATTTGTTCTTCTTCTTCTTCTTCTTGTTCTTCTTCTTCATCCTTAACTTCTTCTCCCACTTCTTTTTCTTTAATTGCCTCTTCTTCTTCTTCTTCTTCTTCTTCTTCTTCCTCCTCTTCTTCTTCTCCTTCTCCATCTTCTTATGTAACTAGTAATACTTCTTCATCTTCTTCTTCTTCCTCTTCTTCATCTTCTTCTTCTCCTTCTTCTTCTTCTTCTTCTCTTTCTTCTTCTTCTTTTTCTTTCTCTACTTTTTCTTCTTCTTCTTCTTCTTCTTCATCTGCTCCTTCTGCTTCTTCTTCTTCTCCTTCTTCTTCTTCTTTTCTTCTTCTTCTTCTTCTTCTTCTTAGTTTTTTCTTCTTTTTCTTCTTGTTCTTCATATTCTTCTTTTTTCCTTCCATTTCTTCTTCCCCTAATTCTTCTTCTTCTTCTTCATCTACAACTTATTCTTCTTCTTCTTCCTCTTCTATTACTATTACTACTACTAAATCTTCTTTTACTTCTTCTTCTTCTCCTTTTTCATCATTTTCTCTTCTTCCATCTTCTTCTTCTTTCTTCTTCTTCTTCTTCTTCTTCTTTGACTTCTTCTTCTTCTTCTTCTTCTTCTTCTTCTTCTTCATCTTGTTCTTGTTCTTCTTCATCTTCTTCTTCTTCTTCTTCTTCTTCTTCTTGTTCTTCTTCTTCTTCTTCTTCTTCTTCTTCTTCTTCTTCTTCTTCTACCTCTTCCTCTTCCTCTTCCTCATCTTCTTCTTCTTCCTCTTCCTCTTCTTCTTCTTCTTCTTCTTCTTCTTCCTCTTCCTCTTCTACTTCTTCTTCCTTTTCTTCCTCTTCTTCTTCTTCTTCTTCTTCCTCTTCTTCTTCTTCTTCTTCTTCTTCTTCTTCTTCCTCTTCTTCTTCTTCTTCTTCTTTTACTTCTTCTTTTTCTTCTTCCTCTTCTACTTCTTCATACTCTTCTACTTCATTTTTTTCTTCTTTTTCTTCTTCTCCTCCTCTTCTTCTTCTTCTCCTCCCTCTTCTTCTTTTTTTTCTTCTCATTCTCCTTCTCCTACTTCTTCATCTACTCCTTGTTCTTCTTCTTCGCCTTCTTTTTCCCCTTCTAATTCTTCTTTTTCTTCTTCTACTTCTAATTCTATTTCTTCTTCTTCTTCTTCTACTTCTTCTTGTAATTCTTCTTCTTCTTCTTCTTTTTCATCTTATTCTTCTTCTTCTTCTTCTTCTTCTTCTACTCCATTATTTTCTTCATCTTTTACTTCATCTTCTTCTTCTTCTTCTTCATCTTCTCCTTCATCATCATCACCTTCTTCTCCTTCTTCTTCTTCTATGTCTTCTTCTTCTTCTTCTTCTTCTTCTTCTTCTTCTCTTACTTCTTCTTCCTCTTCTACTTCTTCATCCTCTTCTACTTCTTCTTCTTCTCCTACTACTTCTTCTCCTTGTTCTTCTTCTCCTCCTACTTCTTGTTTTTCTTCTTATTCTCCTTCTCCTACTTCTTCATCTACTCCTTGTTCTTCTTCTTCTCATTCTTCTTCTTTTTCTCCTTCTACTTCTTCTTCTTTTTCTTCTTCTACTTCTACTTCTAATTCTTCTTTTACTTCTTCTTCTCCTCCTCCTTCTTCTCCTTCTTCAACTACTACCTCTTCTTCTTCTTATTCTTCTACTTCTTGTAGTTCTTCTTCTTCTTCTTCTTTTTCATCATCATCTTCTTCTTCTTCTACTACATTTTTTTCTTCTTCTTCTACTTCTTCTTCTTCTTCTTCTTCATCTTCTATTTCATCATCAACATCTTCTTCTTCTTCTTCTTCTATTTCTTCTTCTTCTTCTTCTTCTTCTTCTTCTTCTTCTTCTTCTTCTTCTTCTATTTCGTCTTCTTCTTCTTCTTCTTCTTCTTCTTCATCTTCCCCTTTTCTTCTTCCTCCTCCTTCTTCTACTTCTACTCCTTTTCCTCCTCCTCCTTCTACTTCTTTTCCTTCTTCTTCATCTTCTTCCTCTTCTTCTTCTCATCCTTCTTCTCCACCTCCTTCTTGTACTTCTTCATCGTCTTCTTCTTCCACTTATTCTTCTTCTTCTTTTTCTTATCTTTCTTCTACTTCTTCTTCTTGTTGTTCTTCTTCTTCTTCTTCTTCTTTTACTTCTCCATCTTCTTCTTCTTCTTCTTCTTCTACTACTATTACTTCTCCTTCTGCTTCATCTTCTTCTTCGTGTTTTTAAACTACTTCTTTTTCCTCTAATTCTTCTTCTTCTTCTTCTTCTTCTTCTTCTTCTCCTTCTTCTTCCTCCTCTTCTTTTTCTTCTTCTTCTTCTTTTGCTTCTTCTTATTCTAGCATTACTACTACTACAACAACAACTTCTACTTCTTCATTTTCTCTGTCTTCTTCTTTTTCTTCTTCTTCTTCTTCTTCTTTTTCTTCAGCTTCTTCTTCTTCGTGTACTTCTTCCTTTTCTTCATCATCTTCTTCTTCTTTTTCTTCTTCTTCTTCTTCTTCTACTACTACTACTATTATAACTAATACCACTAATACTACTACTACAATTACTTCTTTATCATCAACTTCTTCTGCTTCTTCCTCATCTTCTTCTTCCTCTTCCTTGCCTTCTTCCTCCTCTTCTTCTTTTTCTTATTTTTATTTTTCTTCTTTTACTACTTCTTTTCTTCTTCTTCTTCTTTGTTTTCTACTTCTTCTTCTTCTTCTTCTACTTCTTTTTCTTCTTCTTCTTCTTGTTCTTCTTTTTCTTCCTGTTCTACTACTTTTCTTCTTCCTCTGCTTTTTTGTTCGCCTTTCTCAAGTTTTTCTTCTTCTTCTTTTACTTCTACTACTACTACTATTGCTACAACTTCATCGTAATCATCATTATCTTCTTCTTCTTCTTCCTTTTCTTTTTCTTCTTCTTCTACTACAACTTTTATTGCTACTACTACTACTATTTCTTCTACTTCTTTTTCTTCTTCTTCTTTCTCTTCTTATTCTTCCTCTTCTTCTTCTTCTTCAACTTCTTCTTCTTCTTCTTCTTTTACAACTTCTATTACTCCTTCTTTCTCTTTTTCTTCTTCTTCTCCTTCTCCTTTTTCTTCTACTTCTTATTCTTTTGTTTCTACTTCTCCTTTTTCTTCTACAACAACTCCTTTTCATCCTCTTCTCCTTCTTTTTCTTCTTCTTCTTCTTCTTCTTCTTCTTCTTCTTCTTCTTCTTCTTCTTCTTCCTCTGCTTCTTCTTCTTCATCCTCTACTTCTTTCCCTTCTACTTCTTCTTCTTCTTTTGCTTCTTTTACTACTACTTTTTGTTCTTCTTCCTCTTCTTCTTCTTCTTCTTCTTATTCTTCTTCTTCTTCTTTTGCTTCTTTTACTACTACTTTTTGTTCTTCTTCTTCTTCTTCTTCTTTTTCACCTTCTTCTACTTCGTTTGCTTCTTTTACTACAACTACTACTTCTTCTCCTTCATCTTTTCTACCTTCTTCTTCTTCTAATTCTTCTTCTTCTTCTTCTTTTATTTCTCCTTCTTTTTTTTCTTCTTCTACTTGTTCTACTTCATCTTCTTCTTCTTCTTCTTCTTCTTTTTCTTCTCCCTCTTCGTCTACTTCTTCTTCTTCTTTGTCTTCTACTTCTCGTTTTTCTTCTTCTTCTACTTCTACTTCTTCTTCCTCTTCTTCTTCGTGCTCTTCTGTTCTTTTTCTTCTACTTCTTCTTATTTTTCTTTTCTTGTTCTACTTCTTTTTTTTCTGCTTCTTCTTTCTCTTCTTCTTCATGTCCTTCCCCTCCTTTTCTTCTACTTCTTCTACTTCTTCTCCTCCTTTTTCTTCTTCCTCTTCTTCTTCTTTTTTTCTTCTTCTTCTTCTTTTTCTACTACTACTGCTACTACTACAACAATTACGACAACTACAACTTTTACTTCTTTTTCTTCTCTATCTTCTTCTTCCTTTTCTTCTTCTTTTTCTTCTTCTTTTTCTATTTCTTATTCTTCAACTTCTTCTTCTACTTCTTCTTCTTCGTGTACTTCTTCCTCTTCTTGTTCTTCTTGTTCTTCTTCTTCTTCTACTATTACTACTAATACTATTACTAACACTACTACTACAATTGCCTCTTCATCAACTTCTTCTTCTTCTTCTTATACTACTACTACTTCTTTTCTTCTTCTTCTTCTAATTCTTCTTCCTCTTTTCTTATTCTTCTTCTACTTCTTCTTCTTCTTCTTCCTTGTCTTCTCCCTCATCTTCTTGTCTAAATTTTTTTTCTTCTTCTACTTGTTCTTCTTCTTCTACTTTTTTATTCTCCTTCTTTCTCTTACTTATCTTCTTCTTCTTCTTCTTCTTCATCTTCTACTACTACTACTACTATTACTATTACTACTAAAACTTCTTCATCATAATCATCATCAACATCATCATCATCTTCTTCCTCTTCTTCTTCTTCTTCCTCTTCTTGCTCTTCCTCGTCTTCTTCTTCTTCTTCTTCTTCTTCTACAACTTCTTTTATTTCTTCTTCTTCCTCTTTTTAATCTTCTTCTCCTTCTTCTTTTTCTTCTTCTTCTTCCTTCTATTGTTTTGATTCTTCCTCTACTTCTTTTTCTACTACTACATCTTCATTTTCTTCCTCTTCTTCTTATTGTTGTTTTTCTTCTTCTTTGTTTTCTTCCTCTTCTTCTTCTTCTACTTTTTCTTCTTTTTCCTCTTTGTCCTCTACTTCTTTTCCTTCTACTTCTTCTTCTTCTCCTTCTACTTCTTCTTCTACTGCTTCTTCCTCTCTTTCCTCTTCTTCTTCTTCTTCTTCAACTTCTTTTACTAGTATTTCTTCTTCTTCTTTTTCCCCTTCTTCTTATTCTTCTTCTTCTTCTTTTTTACCTTCTTCTTCTTCAAATTTTTCTTCTTCTTCTTCTTTTACTTCTTCTACTTCACCTTCTTCTTATTTTTCATCTTCTTCTTCTTCATCTTCTTCTTCGTCTTCTTCTTTTACTTCTTATTCTTCTCATCTTACTTCCAATGCTCTATCTTTTTCTTCTTCTATTTCTTCTTCTATTTCTTCTTCTTCTACTTCTTCTTCTTCTTCTCTATCTTCTTCATCTTCTTCTTATTCTTCTTCCTGTTCTCCTTCTTTTTATTCTTCTACTTCTTCTTCTAATTGTTCTTCTTCTTCAACTTCTTTTTCCTCTTTTGCTTTCAAGTCTTCTACGTCTTCTCCTTCTTCTTCTTCTTCTTCTTCTCCTTCTGTCACATCTTCCCCCTCTTTCTCTTCTTCTTCTTCTACTTCTTTTTCTTCTTCTTCTTCTTCCTCTTCTTTTTCTTCTTCCTCTTCTTCTTCTTCTTCATATTCTTTACATTCTTCTTCTTCTTCTTCTTCTTCTATTACTACTACAACTATTACTACTACATCTACTACTGCTTTTTCTTCATCTTCTTCTTCTTCTTCTTCTTCTTCATCTTCTTCCTCTTCTCTCGCTTCTTCTTTTTCTTCTTCTTCTTGTTGTTCTTCTTCTTCTCTTCTTCTTTATCTTCTTCTTCTACTTCTTCATCTTCTTCTACTTCTTCTTCGTCATCATCATCTTCTTCCTCTTCTTTGTCTTCTTCTTCTTCTTCTTCTTCTTCCCCTTCTTTTTGTTGTTGTTGTTGTTCTTCTTCTTCTACTTCTTCTTCTCCATCTACTTCATCTTCTCCTTGTTCTTCTTCCTCTCCTTCTTCTTCCTCCTCTACTTCTTCATCTTCTTTTTCTTTACTTCTTTCTTCTTCTTCTTTTTCTTCTTCTTCTTCTTCTTCTCCTTCTTCTTCGTCTTCTTCTTCTTCTCCTTCTTGTTCTTCTTCTTCTTCTCCTTCATCGCCTTCTTCTTCTTCTTCTTTTGCTTCTTCATGTAATTTTTCTTCTTCTACTATTACTATTACATTTTTCCTCTTCTTTTTCTTCTTCTTCAACTCCTTTTTTTCTTCTACTTCTTTTACTAATTATTCTTAATCATCTAATTCTTCACCATCACCATCATCATCATCTTCTTCTTCCTCTTATCTTCTTCTTCTTCTCCTCTTCCTCATCCATCTACTTCTTCATATACTCCTTTTCCTTCTTCTTCTTCTTCTTTTTCTTCTTCTTCTTCTCCTCCCCCTCCTCCTCCTCCTTCTTCTTCTTCTCCTTCTTCTTCTTCTCCTTCTTATTCTTCTTCTTTGTCTTCTTTTTCTTCTTCTTCTCCATCTTTACAATCTCCTTCATCTTCTTCTTCCTCTTCTTCTTCTTCCTCTTTTTCTTCTTCTTCTTCTTCTTCTTCTTCATCGTCTTCTTTTTCCTCTGCTTCTTCTTCTTCTTTTTCTTCTTCTTCTTCTTCTTCTTCTACTTCCCCTTCTTCTTCTTCTTTTTCTTCTTCTTCTTCTTCTCTTACATCTTCTTCTCGTAAATCTTCTTCTTTTTCATCTCCCTCATCATCATCATCAACGTCATCTTCTTCTTCCACTATTACCACTACTATTAGTACCACTATTACTGCTTCATCATCTTCTTCTTCTTCTTCTTCTTCTTTTACTTCTACTTCTTCTCCCTCTTCCTCCTCCTCTTCTTCTTCTTCTTCTTCTTCTACTACTACTACTACTACTACATCCACCACTGCTTCTTCTTCATCTTCTTCTTCTTCTTCCTCTT
>JAIUJO010001807.1:77500-79746 GCA_023846275.1 Vanilla planifolia
TACATCTTCTTCTTCTTCTTCTTCCTATTCTCCTTCTTTGCCTTCTTCTTCTCTTCTTCTTCTTCTCCTTCTACTTCTTCCTCTTCTTCTTCTTCCTCTTCTCCTCCTTCTTCTGCTTCTTCTTTTTTCTTCATCTTCTTCTTCTTCTACTTCTTCAACTGCTTCTTTTTCTTCTTCTTCTTCTTCTTATTCTTCTTCTTCATCATCTTCATATTCTTTTTCTTCTTCTTCTTCTTCTTCTTCTTCTACTTCTGCTTCTTCTATTCTTCTTCCTATTCTTCTTGTACTTTTCTTCTCCTCCCCCTCCTCCTCCTCCTCTACCTCCTCCTTCCATTTCTTCTTCTTCTTCATCTCATTCTTCTTCTACTTCTTCTTCTTTTTATTCTTTTTCTTCATCTCATTTTTTCTCTACTTCTTCTTCTTCTTCTTCTACAACTACTTCTTCTTAATCTTCTTCATCCTCTTCTTCTTTTTCTCCTTCTTCTTCTTCTTCTGCTTCTTCTTCCTCTACTTCTTCTTCCTCATCTTCTTCTTCTTCTTCCTCTTCATCTTCTTCTCCATCTCTTCTTCTTCTTCTCCTCCTTTCTTCTTCTTTATGTTCTTGTTGTTGTTCTTCTTATACTTCTTCTTCTTTTACTACTGCTTCTTTTTCTTCTTCTTCTTCTTCTTCTTCTTCTTCTTCTTCTTCAGCTTTCTATTCTTCTTCTTCTTCCTCTTCTTCTTCTTCTTCTTCTTCTTCTTCTAAATCTTCTTCTTCTTCTTCTTCTTTCTCTTCTCTTCCTTCTTCTACCCATTCTTCTTCTTCTACTTCATTATCTTCTCTTTCTTCTTCTTTTTCTCTCCTACTTCTGCTACTTCTCCTTCTTCTTCTACCTCTTTTTCTTCTTCTTCTCCTACTTTTTTCCTCTTCTTTGGCTTCTCCTTCTCATTCCCCTTCATCTTCTTGTTCTTCTTCTGCTGGTTCTAGTACATCTTATTCTTATTCTTCTTCTTCTTCTTCCTCTTGCTCTTCGTCTTTTTCTTCTTCTTTTTCTTCTTCTCCTTCATCTTCTTCTTCTACTTGTACTTCTCCTTCTTCTTCTTCATCTTCTTCTTCCTCATCTTCTTCTTTTCCTTCTTCTTCTACTTCTCCTTCTTCTTCTACTACTACTTCAACTACTACTGCATCTTCTACTTGTTCTTTTACTTTTCTTCTTCTTCTTCATCTTCTTCTCTCTTTCCTTCTTCTTCTTATTCATCTTCTCCTTCTTCTTCTTCTTCTTCTTCTCTTGCTCTCTTCTTCTTATTCTTCTTCTTTAATACTACTTTTACTTCTTCTTCTTCGTCTTATTCATCATCAACATCTTCTTCTTCTCCTCCTCCTCCTCCTCCTCCTTCTTCTTCTTCTTCTTCTTCTTCTCCCTCTTCTTCAACTTCTTCTTCTTGTTTCTTATTCTTCTTCTTTCTTCTTCTTCTTCTTCTTCTTCTCTTCTTCTTCTCTCTCCTTCTTCTTCTTCTTCTTCTTCTTCCTCCTCCTCTTCTTCTTCTTTTACTTCATCTTCTTCCTCCTCTTCTTCTTCTTTTACTGCTTGTCCTTCTTCTATTTTCTTCTTCCCCATCTTTTTCTTCTACTTCTTCTATCTTCTTCTTACACTACTATACTTTCTTCTTTTCTTCTTCTTCTTCTTTCCTCCTCACATTCTCCTTCTTCTTCATCATCATCTTTCTTCTTTAAACTCCTCTTCTTCTTTTTCTACTCTTCTTCTTCTTCTTCTTCTTACAACTTCTTCTTCATCCCTTTCTTCATCTTATTTCTTCTTCTACTTTTTCTTTTTCTTCTTCTTCTTTGTACTCTTCATACTTCGTTCTTCTATTCTTCGTTCCTTATTGTACTCTTCTTCTCTTTTCTTCAATACTTCTTCACTACTTCATCTACTTATCTACTCCTTCCTTCTTCTGCTCCTCTTCTTCTTCTTCTTTTTATTATTCTTTTAATTCTTCTACTTCTCAACCGCTTTCTTTTTCTTCTTCTTCTTCTTATTATTCTTCTTCTTGTCTTCTTCTTACTTCTTATTCTACTCTTTTCTTTCTATTTCTTCTTCCTATTCTTCTTGTACTTCTTCTTCTCCTCCTCCTCCTCCTCCACCTCCTCCTTCCTTTTATTCTTCTTCTTCTACTTCTTATATTTTATTCTTCTTCTTCATCTCATTCTTTCTCCTACTTCTTCTTCTTCTTCTTCTACAACTGCTTCTTCTTCTTCATCTTCT
>JAIUJO010000490.1:0-2500 GCA_023846275.1 Vanilla planifolia
AAGAAGCAAAAGAAGAAGAGGAGGATGAGGAAGAAGAAGAAGATGAGGACAAGGAGGAGGTGGAAGAAGAAGAAGAAGAAGAAGAAGAAGTTGATCAAAAATAAGAAAGAAGAAGAAAAAGGGAAGGAAGAAGAAGAAGAAGAAGAAGAGGAGGAAGAAGAAGAAAAGGAAGAAGAAGAGTAAGTGGAAGAAGAAAAGAAGAAGAAGAAGAAGACAAAGGAGAAGAAAAAGAAGGAAAATATGAAGACGGAGAAGAAGGAAAAGAAGAAGGAGAAGAAGTGGAAGGAGTAGATGAAGAAGAAGACTAATAATAACAAGAAGAAAAAGAAGAAGAAGAAGAAGAAGCTTAAGAAGAAGAAGATGTATAAGAAGGAGAAGAAGAGGGAGAAGGAGAAGGAGAAGAAGAAGAAGAAGAAGAAGAAGAAGAAGAAGAAGATGATGATGATGAAGAAGAAGAATAGGAAGAGGAAAAATACGAAGAGGAAAAAGAAGAAGAACAAGAACAAGAAGAAGAACATGAAGAAGAAGAGCAAGTACAAGAAAAAGAAGAAGAAGTGGAAGAAGTAAAAGAAGAAGAAGAAGAAGAAGAGCAAAAAGAAGAAAAAGAAGAAGAAGAAGAAGAAGAAGGGCAAGAAGATGGGGAAGAAGAAAAAGAAGAAATGAAGAAGAAGAAGAGGAAGATGAAGAAGAGGAAGAAGAAGAAGAAAAATAAAAAGAAAAAGAAATAGAAGAAGAAGAAGATGATCATGATGATGATTATCATGACGATGATAGAGATTAAAAAGTAGAATAAGAAGAAGAAGAGGAAGAAGAAGAGGAAGAAGAAGAAGAAGGAGAAGAAGAAGGAGAAGAAAAAAGTAAAAGAAGAAGACAAAGAAGAAGAAGAAGAAGAGGAAGAGAAAGAAAAAGAAAAGAAATAGGAAGAAGAAGAAGAAGAAGAGGATGAAGAAGAAGAAGAAGAGGAAGAAGAAGAAGAAGAGGAAGAATAACAACTAGAAGTAGAAGAAATAGAAGAAGAAGAAGAAGAAGAAGAAGAAGAAGTAGAAGAAGAAGAAAAAAAAGTAGAGAAAGAAGCAGAAGAAGAAGAAGAAGAAGAAGAAGAAGAAGAAGAAGAAGAAGAACAACAACAATAACAACACTAAGAAGCAAAAGAAGAAGAAGAAGAAGGAGAAGAAGAAGAAGTAGAAGAATCAGAAGAAGAAAAAAAGGAAACAGCTGAAGCAGAAGCAGAAGAAGAACTAAAAGAAGAAGAAATAGAAGAAGAAGCTAAAAAAGAAGTTGTAGAAGAAGAAGAAGATGAAGCAGAGAAGAAGAAGAAGAAGGAGAAGAAGGAGCAAAAGAAGACGAAGAAGTAGAAGAAGATGATGATGAAGAAGAAGAAGAAGAAGTATAAGAAGCAGAGGAAGAAGAAGAAGAAGTAGAACAAGAAGAAGAAGAGGAAGAAGAAGAATAAGAAGAAGAAGATGAAGAAGTAGAAGAAGAAGAGGGGGAAGAAGAAGTAGAGGAAGAAGAACAAGAGGAAAAGGAAGAATAAGAGGAGGAAAAAGAAGAAGAAGAAGAGGAAGAAGAAGCAGAAGAAGAGGAAGAAGAAGAAGAAGAAGAAGAAGAAGAAGAGGAAGAGGAGGAAGATGAACAACAAGAAGAAAAGGAAGGAGAAGAAGAAGAATAAGAAGTAATAGAAGAAGAATAAGAAGAAGTAAGAGAAGACAAAGAAGATGAAGAAGAAGAAGAAGAACAACAACTAAAAGTAGTAGTAGTAGTAGAAGTAGAAGAAGAAGACTAAGAAGAAGAAGAAGAAGAAGTGGAAGAAGATAAAGAAAAAGAAGAGGAAGAAGAAAAAGAAGAAAAAAAAGTTGAAGAAGAAGAAGAAGAAGAAGAAAAAGAAGAAGAAAATGAAGAAAAATAAGGAGATGAAGAAAAACAAGATGAAGAAGAAGGAGAAGGAGAAGGAGAGGAAGAAGAAGAAGAAGAAAATGAAGAAGAATAAATAGAAGAAGAAGGTGAAGAAGAAGAAGATGATGAAGAAGAAGATGAGGAAGTAGAAGTAGAAGAAGAAGAAGAAGAAGTAAAAGAAGAAGTAAAAGAAGAAGAACAGGGAGAAGAAGAAGAAGTAGTAGAAGAAGGAGAAAAAGAAAACAAGCAAGAAGAAGAAGAAGAAGAAGAAGTAAAAAAAGAAGAAGAAGTAGAAGATGATTAAGAAGAAGAAGAAGAAGAGGAAGATGAAGAAGAAGGAGAAGAAGAAAAAGAAGTAGAAGATGGAGAAGAAGAAGAAGAAGAAGAAGAAGAGGAAGAAGAAGAAGAAGAAGAAGAAGTGGAAGAGGAAGAAAAAGAAGAAGAAGAAGAAGAAGAAGAAGAAGAAGAAGAAGAAGAAGAAGATGAAGAAGAAGAGGAAGAAAAAGTAGAAGATGATGAAGAAGAAGAAGAAGAGGAAGAAGTAGAAGAAGTTGATGAAGAAGAAGAAGAAGAAGAAGAAGAAGAAGAAGAAGAAGAACAAGAAGAA
>JAIUJO010000490.1:12500-25000 GCA_023846275.1 Vanilla planifolia
AGAAAAAGAAGAAGAAGAAGAAGTAGAAGAAGAGAAAGAAGAAAAAGAAGTAGAAGGAGAAGAAGAAGAAGAAGAAGAAGAAGGACAATAACAAGAAGAAGAAGAAGAGGGAGAAGGAGAAGATAAAGTGGAAGAAGATGTAGAAAATGCTGATGAAGAACACGAAGAAGAAGAAGAAGAAGAAGAAGATGATGAAGAGGAAGAAGAAGAAGTAGAAGAAGAAGAAGAAGAAGAAGAAGAAGAAGAAGAAGAGGAAGAAGAAGAAGAAGAAGAAGAAGAAGAAGAAGAAGAAGAAGAAGAAGAAGAAGAAGAAGAAGAAGATGATGAAGGAGAAGAAGGACAAGAAAATGGAGAAGAAGTAGGAGAAGGAGGAGAAAAAGGTGAAGAAGAAGAAGAACAATAAGAAGTTGAAGATGAAGATGTAGAAGAAGAAGAAGAAGTAGAAGGACAAGGAGGAGGAGGAGAAGATGAAGATGAAGAAGATGGAGAATAATAATAATAATAAGAAGAAGAAGAAGTAGAAGAAGAAGAAAGAGGAGTAGTAGAAGGGGAAGGAGAAGAAAAAGAAGAAAAAGTTTAAGAAGAAGGAAAAGAAAAAGTAGAAGAAGAAAAGAAGAGGAAGAAGAAGAAGAAGAAGAAGATGTCGAAGAAGAAGTTGAAGATGAAGTAGAAGATGAAGAAGAAGAAGACGAAGAAGAAGAGGAAGAGGTAGAAGAAGAAAAAGAGAAAGAAGATGAACAAGAAGAAGAAGCAGAACAAGCACAAGAAGAAGAAGAAGAAGCAGAAGAAAAGGAGGAAGAAGAAGAAGAAGAAGAACGAGAAGAAGAAAATGGAGATGAAAAGGAAGAAAAAGAAATAAGAAAAGAAAAATAAGAAAAAGAAGAACAACAAGAAGAAGATCATGGATAAGAAAAAGAAGAAGAAAAAGAAGTAATAGTTGTAGTAAAAGAAAAAGAAAATGAAGAAGATGAAGTAGGTTAAGAAGGAGATGAAGGAGAAGAAGAAGGGGAAGAAGTATTAGAAGTTAAAGAAGAAGGAGAAGAAAAGAAGAAGAAGAAGAAGAAAAAGAAGATGGAGTGGAAGAAGAAGAAAAATAATAATAATAGTTATAAGAAGAACGAAGAAGAAGAAGAAGAAGAAGAAGTGGGAAAAGGAGAAGAAAAAGAAGAAGAAGAAGAGGAGGATGAAGAAGAAGAAGAAGAGGAAGATGAAGAAGAAGAAGAGGAAGAGGAAGAAGAGGAGGAGGAAGAAGAAGAAAATGAAGAAGAAGAAGCAAAAAAAAAAAAGAGGATGAGGAAGTTTAAGTGGAAGAAGCAGAAGAGGAACAAGAGGAAGAAGAAGAAAAAAAGAAGGAGAAGAAGTAGTAGTAAAAAAAGAAGATGAAGAAGAAGAAAATGAAGAAAGAGAAGAAGAAGATGATGATGATGATGAAGACGAAGAAGAAGAAAAAGAATTAGTAGTACCAGTAGTAGAAGAAGAAGAAGAATAAGAGGAACACGAAGAAGAAGAAGAAGGGGAAGAAGAAGGGGAAGAAGAAGGAGAGGAAGAGGAAGAAGAAGGAGAACAAGTAGAAGATGGAGGAAGAGAAGAAGAAAATGAAGGAGAAGAAGAAGAAGAAATAGAAGAAGAAAATATAGAAGAAGAAGAAGAAGAAGTGGAAGAACAACCAGAAGAAATGGGACAATGAGAAAGAGAAGAAGAAGAAGAATTAGAAGAAGGAGAAGAAGTAAAAGAATAAGTAGAAGAAGAAGAAGAATCGAAGAAGGAGAAGCAGAAGAAGAAGAAGAAAGTAAGAAGAAGAAGAAGAAGAAGAAAAATAATCAGAATAAGAAGTAGATGAAGAAGAAAAGGAAGAAGAAGAAGTAGACGAATAAGAAGTAGTAGAAGAAGAAAAGGAAGAAGAATAAGAAGAAGAAGAAGAAGAACGAGAAGCAGAAGAAGGAGAGGAAGTAGATGATTAAGAAGGAGGAGAAGAAGAATTTGAAGAAGAAGAAGAAGAAAAAGAAGAAGAAAGTGATGAAGGTGATGAAGAAGAAGAAGATGAAGAAGAACAAGAAGAAGAAGAAAATAATGAAGAAGAAGTAGAGGAAGAAGAGGAGGAGGAAGAAGAAAAGGAAGTAGGAGTAGAAGAAGAAGAAGAAGAAGAAGAAGGAGAATAAGAAGATGATGATGATGAGGAGGAGGAGGAGAAAGAATGATAAGAAGAAGATGAAGAAGAAGAAGAACAAGGAGAAGGAGTAAAAAAAGAAGAAGAAGAAGACGGAGAAGAAGGAGAAGGAGAATAAGAGGAAGTAGAAGAAAAGGTAGAAGAAGGAGAAGAAGAAGAAGGAGAAGAAGAAGAAGAAGCAGAAGAAGAAGAAGAAAAGGGAAAAGGTGAAGGAGGAGAAGAAGAAGAAGAAGAAGAAGAAGAAGAAAAAAGAAAGAAGAAAGCAAGAAGATGAGGTAGAAGAGGAAGAAGAAGATGGGGAAGAAGAAGAAGAAGAAGAATGTAATGATGGTGAAGATGAAGAAATGATGAAGAAGAAGAAGAGAAGAAGAAGATGAATACACGAAGAAGAAGAAGAAGAAGTAGAAGTAGTAGTAGTAGAAGAAGAAGAAGAAGAAGAAGAAGTAGAAGTAGTAGTAGTAGAAGAAGAAGAAGAAGAAGAAGAAGAAAAAGTAGAAGAAGAAAAAGTAGAAGAAGAAGAAAAAGATGAAGACGAAAAACAAGACAACGAAGAAGAAGTAAAAGAAGAAGAAGAAGGGGAAGAAGAAGAAGTAAAAGAAGAAGAAGAAGAAGGACAGGAAGAAGAAGAACAACTATAAGAATTAGAATAATAAGGATAAGAAGAAGATTAAGAGGAGGAAGAAAAGGGAGAAGAAGAAGAAGAAGAAGAGGAAGAGGAAGAAGAAGAGGAAGAAAAAGAAGAATAAGAATAAGAAGAAGAAGAAGAAGAAGAAGAAGAAGAAGAAGAAGTTGTTGAAGATGAAGAACAAAGGGAAAAGAAGATGAAGAAGAAGAAGAGAAAAATAAGAAATAGAAGAAGAAGGAGAAAAAGAAGGATAAAATGGAGAAGAAGAAGGAGAAGAAGTAGAAGAAGAAGGTCAAGAAGACGATGAATAAGAAGAAGAAAAAGAAGAAGAATAATAATAAGAAGAAGTAGAAAAAGAGTAGAAGAAGAAGAAGAAGAAGTGCAAGAACAAGACGAAGAAGAGAGAAGGAGAAGGAGAAGAAGAAGAAGAAGAAAGAAAAGGAGTAGAATATGGAGAAGATGAAGTTGAAGAAGAAGTGGAAGAAGAAGAGGAAGAAAAAGAAGAAAAAGAGGAAGAAGAAAAAGATGGAGAGCAAGAGGAAGAAGAAGAAGAAGAAGAAAATGAAGAAGAAGAAGAAGAGAAGAGGAAGGTGATGATGATGAAGATGAAAATGCATAGCAAGAAGAAGAGGAAGAAGAAGAAGAAGAAAAAGAAGAAGTAGAAGAAGTAGTAGTAGAAGAGGAAGAAGAGTTAAAAGAAGAAGTAGAAAATTAAGAAAAAGAAGAAGAAGGAAGGAGAGGAAGAAGAAGATGAAGAAGAATGAAAGAAGAAGTGGAAGAAGAAGAAGAAGAAGAAGAAGAAGAAGAAGTAAAAGAAGAAGAAGAAGAAGAAGATGATGATGATGAAGAAGAAGAAGAGAATGTTGATGTAGGTGAAGAATAATTAGAAGAAGAAGACTAGAAGAACAAGATGAAGAAGACGAAGAAGAAGAAGAAGAAGAGGAAGTAGAAGAAGAAGAGAAACACGAAGAATAAGAAGAAGTAAAAAATGAAGAAGAAGAAGAAGAAGAAGAAGAATAAGAAGTAGAAGAAGAAGAAGTAAAAGAAGAAGACAAAGAAGAAGAAGAAGAAGAATAAGAGGCAAAAAAGAAGAAGAAGAAGAAGAAGTAGAAGAGGAAGAAAAAAATGGAGAAGGAGAAGAAGAAGAAGAAGTAAAAGAAGTGGAAGAAGGAGATGAAGAAGAAGAAGGAAGAAGATGAAGAAGAAGAAGAAGAAGAAGAAGAAGAGGATGAAGATGAAGAAGAAGACGGAGAAGAAGCAAAAGTAGTGGAAGAAGAACGAGGAGGAGGAAAAGAAGAAGATGATGATGTTGATTAAGAAGAAGATGATGATGTTGATTAAGAAGAAGAAAAAGAAGAAGAAGATGAAGAAGTAGTAGAATTTGTAGAATCAGAAGAAGAAGAAAAAGAAGAGGTAGAAGAAGAAGAAGAAGAAGAAGAAGAAAAAGGAGAAGAAGAAGAAGTAAAGGAAGAAGAAGAAGAAAGTTGAAGATGAAAAAGAAGAAAAAAAAGAAGTAGAAGAAGAAGAAGAAGAAGAAGATCTTGAACAAGAAGAAGAAGAAAAAGAAGAAAGAGAAGAAGTAGAAGAAGGAGAAGAAGAAGAACGAGAATAAGGAGAAGAAAAAGGGTAAGAAATAAAAGAAGGAGGAGAAGAAGAAGAATTAGAAGTATAAGAATAAGAACAAGAAGTAGAAGAAGTAAAAGAAGAAGAAGAAGAAGAAGAAGAAGAATCTGAAGAAGTCGATGAAGAGGGAGAAAAAGAAGAGGAAGAAGAAGGTGAAGGAGAAGAAGAAGAAGAAGTTGATAAAGAAGAGGAAGAAGAACTGGTAGAAGAAGAAGATGAAGAGGAAGAAAAGAAGAAGAAGAAGAAGAAGAAGAAGAAGAAGAAGAAGAAGAAGAAGAATAAGAATAAGTAGAAGTAGAAGAACAAGAAAACAAGAAGAAGAAGAAGAAGATGATGATGAAAAAGAAGAAGAAGAAGGAGAAGAAGTGAAGAGGAAGATGAAGAAGATGAAGATGAAGAAGAACGAGACGAGGTAGAAGAAGAAGAAGAAGAATATGAAGGAGAAGAAGGAGAAGAAGGAGAAGAAGTAGTAGAAGAAGAAGAATATGAAGGAGATGAGGAAGAATGGGAAGAAGAAGATGATGATGAAGAAGCTTTAGAAAAAAATGAAAGGGAGAAGGAGGAGAAGAAGAAGAAGATGAAAAGAAGAAGAAGAAGAACAACAAGAAGAAGAAGAATAAGAAGAAGAGGAAAAAGAAGAGGAAGAAGTGGAAGAAGAAGAAGAAGAAGAAGGAGAAGAAGTAGAAGAAGAGGAGGAGGAGGAGGAGTAGGAAGAAGAAGAAGAAGAAAAAGAAGAAGAAGAAGAACAAGAAGTTGAAGAAGAAGAAGAAGAAGAAGAGGAAGTAGAAGAGGAAGAAGAAAAATAAGAAGAAGAAGGATGATGATGATTAAGAAGAAGATGAAGATGATGATGAAGAAGAAGAAGTAGAAGCAGAACAACAACAAGAAGAAGAAGATAAAGAAGAAGAAGAAGAAGGAGTTGAAGAAGAAGAAGAAGAAGTAGGAACGAAGAAGAAAAAGAAGAAGAAGAAGAAAAAGTGGAAGAAGAAAAAGAGAAAGTAGAAGTAGAAGAAAAGAAGAGAAGAAGAAGAAGAAGAAGAAGAAGAAGATGAAGAAGACGAAAAGGACGAAGAAGAAGAAGAAGAAGAGGAAGATGAAGAAGAAGAATACGAAGAAGAAGGATAAAAAGAACAAGTAGAAAAAAGAGAAGAAGAAGCCAAAGTAGTAGAAGAAGAAGACGGAGAAGAAGAAGAAGAAGAAGAAGAAGGAGGAGGAGGAGAAGAAGAACAACAAGAAGAAGAAGAAGTATAAGAAGAAAAATAATGAGAAGAAGCAAAAGAAGAATTAGAAGAGGGAGAAATAGAATAAGAAGAAGAAGAAGAAGGAGAAGGAGAAGAAGAAGATGATGATGATGAAGAAGAAGTTGATGAAGAAGGGGAAGTAGAAGAGGAAGATGAAGAAGATCAAGTGGAAGAAAAAGAAGAAAACAAGAAGAAGAAGAAGAAGAAGAAGAAGGAGAAGAAGCAAAAGAAGATGATGATTATTATGAAGATGAAAAAGTAGTAGAAGAAGAAGAAGAAGATTAAGAAGAAGAAGAAGAAGAAGTAGAAGAAGTGGAAGAAGAAGGTGAAGAAAAGAAGAAGAATAAGAAGGAGAAAAGAAGGAGAAGAAGAAGAAGAAGTAAAAGTTGTTGAAAAAGAGGAAGAAGGAGAGGAAGAAAAAGAAGAAGAGGAGGAGGAGGAAGAAGAAGAAGAAGTAGGAACAAAGAAGAAGAAGAAGAAGAAGAAGGAAAGTGGAAAAGAAAAGAAGAAAAAATGGAAGTAAAAGTAGAAGCAGAAGAAGAAGAAGAAGAAAAATAGGAAGTAGAAAAGATGAAGATGTAGAAGAAGAAGGAGAAAAGAACAAGGTGAAAAATAGAAGAAGTAGATGAAGAAGAAGAAGAAGAATAAGAAGAAGAAGTATAAGAAGAAAAATAAGGAGAAGAAGCAAAAGAAGAATAAGAAGAGGGAAAAAGAGAAGAAGAAGAAGAAGACGTATAAGAAGAAAAATAAGGAGAAGAAGAAAAAGAAGAATAAGAAGAGGGGAAGAGAAGAAGAAGAAGTAGAAGAAGAAGAAGAAGGAGAAGGAGGAGAAGAAGATAAGAAGAAGAACAAGAAGAAGTTGGAGAAGAAGAGGAAGTAGAAGAGGACGAAGAAGAAGATCAAGTGGTAGAAAAAGAAGAAAACAAGAAGAAGAAGAAGGAGAAGAAGAAAAAGAAGAAGATGATGAAGAAAAAGAAGAAGAGGAGGAGAAGAAGAAGATGATGATGATGATGTTGATGATTATGAGAAAGATGAAGAAGAAGAAGAAGAAGATAAAAAAGAAAAAGAAGAAAAACCAGAAGATGAAGAACAAGAAGTAGTAGTAGAAGAAGTGGAAGAAGAAGAAGAAGAAGAAAAGAAGAAGAAGAAGAGGAATAAGAAGGAAGAAAAGCAGGAGAAGAAGAAAAAAAGAAGTTGAAGAAGAGGAAGAAGAAGAAGAAGGAGAAGAATAAGAACAAGAAGAAGAAGTGGAAGAAGAAGAAGAAGACGAAGAAGAAGGAGAAGAAGAAGCCAAAGAAGGAGAAGAAGAAGAAGAAAATGAAGAAGAATAAAAAGAATAATAATAATAATAATAATAATAATAATAATAATAAGAAGAAGACAAGGAGGAAGAGGAAGAAGAAGAAGAAGAGTAGGAGGTGGAGGTAGAAGAAGAAGAAGAATTAGAAGAAGATGATAAGAATAAATAATAAGAAGAACATGAAGAGGAAGAAGAAGAAGAAGAACAAGAAGAGGTTGAATAAGAAGTAAAGGAAGAAGAAGTAGTAGTAGTTGTTTAAGAAGAAGTAGAAGAAGTAGAAGATAAAGATGAAGAAGAAGAAGAAGAAGAAGAAGAAAAAGAAGAAAGAGAATAAGAAGAAGGAGAGGTAGGGGAAGGAGAAGGAGAAGTAGAAGAAGAAGGAGAAGAAGAGGAAGAAGATGAAGAAGAATAAGAATAAGAAGAAGAAGAAGAAAAAGATGAGCAAGAAGAAGCAGAAGAAGGCAAAGAACAAGGAAAAGAGGGATGAGAACAAGAAGAGAAAAAGGAAGACGACGACGAAGAAGAAGAAGAAGAAGAAGAAGAAGAAGAAGAAGAACAGGAGGAAGAAGAAGAAGGAAAAGAAGAAGAAGAAGAAGAAGTAGGAGTAGAAGAAGATGATGATGTTTAAGGTGATGAAGAAGAACAATAAGAAGTATAAGAGAAAAAAAGATCAAGAAGATTAAGAAGAAGAAGATGAAGAAGAAGAAGAAAAAGGAGGAGGAGGAGAAGAAGAAAAGGAAGAAGAAGAAGAAGAAGAGGAAGAAGTGAAAGAAGAAGAACAAGAGGAGGCAAAAGAAGTAGAAAAGAAAGAAGAACAAGAAGAAGAAGAAGAGGAAGAAGAAGAAGTAGTAGTAGTAGAAGAAGAAGAAGAAGAAGAGGAAGTAGATAGTGATGATGATGAAGAGAAGAAAAAGTTTAAGAAGAGGAGGAAGAAGAAGATGAAGAAAAAGAAGCATAAGAATAAAAAGATGAAGAAAAAGAAGAAGAAGAAGATGAAAAAGAAGCTAAAGAAAAAGAAGAAGAAGAAGAGGAAGAAAAATTTGAAAAATATAAAGAATAAGAATAAGAAGAAGGAGAAGAAGAATAAGAAGAAGAAGAAGAAGAAGAAGAAGAAGAAGAAGAAGAAGTAGTAGAAGAAGTGGAAGAAGAAGAAGAAGAAAGGAAGAAGAAGAAGAAGAAGAAGAAGAAGTTTAAAAAGAGGAAGAAGAAGAGGAAGAAAAAGAAGAAGAAGAAGAATAATAAGAATAAGAAGATGAAGACTAAGAAAAAGTTTAAGAAGAGGAAGAAGAAGATGAAGAAAAAGAAGCATAAGAATAAAAAGATGAAGAAAAAGAAGAAGAAGAAGATGAAAAAGAAGCTAAAGAAAAAGAAGAAGAAGAGGAAGAAAAATTTGAAAAATATAAAGAATAAGAATAAGAAGAAGGAGAAGAAGAATAAGAAGAAGAAGAAGAAGAAGAAGAAGAAGAAGAAGAAGAAGAAGTAGTAGAAGAAGTGGAAGAAGAAGAAGAAGAAAGGAAGAAGAAGAAGAAGAAGAAGAAGAAGTTTAAAAAGAGGAAGAAGAAGAGGAAGAAAAAGAAGAAGAAGAGGAAGAAGAAGAAGATGAAGAAGAATAATAAGAACAAGAAGAAGAATAATAAGAACAACAAGAAGAAGAAGAAGATGATGATGTTGATGAAGATGAAAAAGATGAAGAAGAACAAGAAGCGAAGAAGAAGAAGAAAAAGAAGAAGATCAAGAAGAAGAAGAAGAAGTAGAGAAAGATGAAGGAGAAGAAGAAGAAGAAGAAGAAGAAGAAGAAGAAGAAGAAGAAGAAGAAGAAGAAGAAGTAGACGAAGATGATGATGGAGAAGAAAAACAAGAAAAAGAACCTCAAGAAGAAGAAGAAGAAGAAGATGAAGAAGAATAAAAAGAAGAAGAGTAAGAAGAAGAAGAAGAAGAAGAAGAAGAAGACAATGAGGAGGAAGAGGAAGAAGAAGACGAAGAGTACGAGGTGGAGGTAGAAGAAGAAGAAGAAGAAGAACAAGAACAAGAAAAGGTAGAATAAGAAGTAGAGGAAGAAGAACTAGTAGAAGAAGAAGAAGAAGAAGAAGAAGAAAAAGATGAAGAAGAAGAAGAAGAAGAAGAAAAAGAAGAAAGAGAAGAAGAAGAAGAAGAAGGAGAGGTAGGGAAAGAAGAAGGAGAACTAGAAGAAGAAGGAGAAGAAAAGGAATAAGATGATGATGAAGAAGAAGAAGAAGAAGTGTAATAATAATAACAATAATAAGAAGAAAAAGAAGAACAAGAAGAAGCAAAAGAAGGCAAAGAAGAAGAAGAAGAAGGAGAAGAAGATAATAATGATGTTTAAGGTAATGAAGAAGAAGAATAAGAAGTAGAAGAGAAAAACAGATAAAGAAGATGATGGAGTACAAGAAGAAGAAGTAGAAGAAGAAGAACAAGAAGAAGAAGAAGAAAAAGAAGGAGAAGAAGAAGAAGAAGGAGAAGAAGAAGAAGAAGAAGAAGAAGAAGAAGAAGAAGAAGAAGAAGAAGATAAAGAAGAAGATGAGGAAGATGTGAAAGAAGAAGAAGAAGAAGAGGAGGCAAAAGAAATTAAAAAGCAAGAAGAAGAAGAAGAAGAAGATGTAGAAGTAGTAGTAGAAGAAGAAGAAGAAGAAAAAGAAGAAGAAGAAAAAGAAGAGGAAGAAGGGAAAGAAGAAGAAGAAGAGGAGGCAAAAGAAGCAGAAAAACAAGAAGAAGAAGATGAAGAAGAACAAGGAGAAGAAAAAGAAGAAGAACAAGAAGATGATGAAGAAGAAGAAGAAGGAGAACAAGAAGAAGAATGTGAAAAAGAAGAAGAAGAAAAGGAATAAGAAGAAGAAGAGTAAGAAAACGTTGAAGAAGAAGGGGAATAAGAAGAGGAGGAAGAAGAAAAAAAAGAGGCAAAAAAAGAAGACAAAGAAGATGATAAAGAAGAAAAAAAAGAAGATGAAGAAGAAGAAGAAGAAGAAGAAGAAGGAAAAGAAGAAGAAGAAAAAAAAGAATGAGAAGAATAAGGAGGAGAAGAAGAACATGCTGAAGAAGAAGAAGGATAAGATACAAAATAAGTAGAACTAGAAGAAAAAAGTTGATGATGATTAAGAAGATAAAGGAGGTGGAAGAGGAGAAGAAGAAGAAGAATTAGAAGAAGAATAAGAAGAAGAAGAAGATGATTATGAAAATGAACAAGATGAAGAAGAAGAAGAAGAAGAAGAAGAAGAAGATAAAGAGGTAGCGGAAGAAGATGATGAATAATAAGAAGAAGAAGAAAAAGAAGAAGAAGAAGAACAAGATGATGAAGAGGAAGAAAATGATGAAGAAGAAGAAGAAGAATAAGATGGAGCATTATTAGAAAAAGAAGAAGAAGATGAAGAAGAAGAAGAAGAATATGATGATAAAGAAGAAGAAGAAGATGATGAAGAAGATGACAAAGAAGAAGAAGAAGAAGTAGAAGAAGGTTATGAAGATGATGAAGATGAACAAGAAGTAGAAGAAGAAGTGAAGAAGAAGATTAAGAAGAAGAAGAAGAAGCAGAAGAAGAAGAAGATGTAGAAGAAGATGAAGAATAAGAAGAAGAAGGAGAAGAAAAAGAAGCACAAGAATAAGAAGAAGAAGAAGATGATGATGATAAAGAAGAACAAAGAGAAGAAGAATATGAAGTAGAAGAAAATGAAGAAGAAGATGAGGAGGAAGTGGAATAAGAAGAAGAAGAGGTGGAGGAAGAAGAAGAAGAAGAAGATGATGATGATGATGTAAAATAAGAAGAAAAAGAAGTGGAAGTCGAAGAAGAAGAAGAAGAAGATGAAGAAGAACAACAAGTAGAATAAGTAGAAGAAGTAGAAGGAGAAGGAGAAGTAGAAGAAGAAGAAAAAGAAGAAGAAGAAGAAGAAGAAGAAGAAGAAGAAGATGATGACGATGATGATGATGATGATGAAGAAGAAGAAGAAGAATTAGAAGAAGGAGAAGAAGAAGGAGAGGAAGGGGAAGAAGAAGGAGAAGGAGAAGAAGAATGAGAAGAAGAAGAAGAAGAAGAAAAATAAGAAAAAGAAGAAGAAGAAGAAGAAGTGGAAGAAGAAGAAGAAGAAGAAGAAGAAGAAGAAAAATAAAAAAAGGTGAAGAAGAGCGAGAAGCAGGTGGAGAAGAAGAAGAAGAAGAAGAAAAGGAAAAAGAAGAGGAGGAAGAAGAAGAAGGAGAAGAAGAAGAAGAAAAGGAAAAAGAAGAGGAGGAGGAAGAAGAAGGAGAAGAAGAAGAAGAGGAAGAAGACGATGAAGAAGAAGTAGAAGAAGAAGAAGAAGAAAAAGAAGATGAAGAGAAAGAAGAAGAAGAAGAAGATGTATAAGAGAAAAAAAGAAAAAGAAGAGAAAGAAGAAAAAGATGAAGAAGAGGAAGAAGAAGAAGAAGAAGAAGGGAAAGAAGAAGGAGGAGAAGAAGAAGAAGCGAAAGAAGAAGAAGAGGAAGTAGAAAAATAAGAGGAAGGAGGGAAAGAAGGAGAAGAAGAAGAGTTTGCAAAAGAAGCAAAAGAGCAAGAAGACGAAGAAGTAGAATTAGAGGAAGAAGAAGAAGAAGTAAAAGATGAAGAAGAAGATGATAAAGAAGAAGGAGAACAAGAAGAAGGAGGACGAGGAGAAGGAGAAGAATAAGAATTAGAAGGAGAACAGTAAGAAAAAGTTTGGGAAGAAGATGAAGAAGTATAGGAGGAAAGAAGAAAAAAAGAGGTAGAAAAATAAGAAAAAAAAAGGAAGAAGAGGAAGTTGATGAACAAGAAGAAGATAACAAAGAAGAAGAAGACGAAGAAGAAGGAAAAAAAGTAGGAGAAGAAGAATAATAATAAGAAGAAGAAGAAGAAAAAAGATGAGAAGAAGAAGATGTAGAAAACGAAGAAGAAGAAGAAGCACAAGAAGAAAAAGAAGATGAAGAAGCAAAAGAAGAAGAGGAGGATGAGGAAGAAGAAGAAGATGAGGACAAGGAGGAGGTGGAAGAAGAAGAAGAAGAAGAAGAAGTTGATCAAAAATAAGAAAGAAGGAGAAAAAGGGAAGGAAGAAGAAGAAGAAGAGGAGGAGGAAGAAGAAGAAAAGGAAGAAGAAGAGTAAGTGGAAGAAGAAAAGAAGAAGAAGAAGACAAAGGAGAAGAAAAAGAAGGAAAATATGAAGATGGAGAAGAAGGAAAAGAAGAAGGAGAAGAAGTGGAAGGAGTAGATGAAGAAGAAGAATAATAATAACAAGAAGAAAAAGAAGAAGAAGAAGAAGAAGCTTAAGAAGAAGAAGATGTATAAGGAGAAGAAGAGGGAGAAGGAGAAGGAGAAGAAGAAGAAGAAGAAGAAGATAATGAAGAAGAAGAAGAGGAAGAGGAAAAATACGAAGAGGAAAAAGAAGAAGAAGAAGAACAAGAAGAAGAACATGAAAAAGAAGAATAAGAAGAAGAAGAGGAAGAAGTAAAAGAAGAAGAAGAAGAAGAGGAGCAAAAAGAAGAAAAAGAAGAGGAAGAAGAAGAAGAAGGGCAAGAAGATGAAGAAGAAGAAAAAGAAGAAATGAA
>JAIUJO010000490.1:30000-75000 GCA_023846275.1 Vanilla planifolia
ATGAGGTTTAAACAAGGTAAAGCATATTCCATTGGATATGTCTGAGAGAGCTTTATGAAACTATATTTTCATTTTTTCCTATTATATATATTTAATGTTCTTTCGTTTTGAAAAGCTTTTTAGATATTTTGATTTGTACCACATGATTATCGAGAATGACACACACAAGCTACTTACTACTTTGGAATTCAACTTTCTCACATAACTAATTTCATCTCTTAAAATGCTTCTGTTTGACTTGTTATTAATGTGAACCACAAATTCTATTGTCGTGTAACCTTTGCATCACTTTTATTTGGCTATGTTATAACAATTCAATTTATTTAATTTCAATTTTAATGTATATTTACTTAATTTTAAAATGGAAATTTATTATTTTTATTCTTAATTATTTTGTTAATTATTTATAATTCCAAATAAGGTCTAATTGAGATGAAACAAACATCATTTTACTCATCTAAATGAGATCTATTCTATTATTTATGCCTATTTATGTTTGTAATTCCTTATAATTCCAAATGAGCTCTAATTAAGATGAAACAAATATCATCACACTTACCTCAATAATTTTTATGCTATTAAATATTATTTTTATATATTTAAATATTTTACTTTGAAAGGTGTTAAAAGGCTTGATGATGAATTTTGGTTTGTACTAGATTTGCAAATCAAGAGTGTTATGCTTGATTTTGTTAGTATATTGGAATGTAACTTTACCATACTGTTTATCTCATTTCCTCAAATTTCTCATGTAACCTATACATCAATTAGATTTGGTTACATTATAATTTTTTATTTATCACAATTTATCTTTAATAGATACTCACTCAATACTAAAATAATAATTTGATTATGTTTATGCATATTTACATCCATAATTCATGGTAAATTGAAATCATGTTTAATGAGGATGAACTATCACTTGACTAACGTTGAAAACTTATATCTCATTAAAACTTTACTTTTATATTTTCAATATTTTTTAAGGTTTTGAAATTCCTTATGACAGGTCTCATTCTCACCTCAATTGAGGATCAAAGGTATAACACTCGATATTGTTTATATCTTGGAAAACAAGTCTAAATCTTCTCTAGTTTGAGCTTTACATTATTTTAATTTTAATGTTTTACAATACCGCAATTTACCTAAATTTAGGTTTAACATAGATTTTTTTAATATTAAAATAGTAATGGATTGTTACATATGCTTACTTATTTTGGTAATTCATAATAATTACCAACTAATTAATTAAATATTTATTTGCTACTTTTTTAAATATCTTATTTTCTAATGATTTTTTTAGCTTTATGATATGGGATGTTATGCTCAGTCATGTCAGTATCATGGAATTCAACTTTCTCATATAATTTATCTTGCTATTTAATTTTTTTGCTTTGATTTGGTAACATTAATTTGTAACTCAAAATATTCTTTCATGTGGCCTTTACAGGTTTTCAATTCAGTTATTGTAAATTGTTTCAAATTATCTCATTTAATCCTCAACATTTGTTTAATTGATTTTTAATAAAATAATTTATTATTATGTTTACCAATGTGTGATGGTAATTCATGATAATTCAAAACAAGGTTTAATCGAGTCAAACGAAGCACCATTGGCCTTCTATTAACATGCTCTATCCAAGTAAACATTTTTATATTTTTCTTTACTTTTAAATAATTTATTTTCTATAATTTTACATGCTTTATAAGATATTTTTATACATGCCCTATTTGACAATTAATGATGTTATACTACATCTCCTTAATAACATGGAATACAACATTCTCTTACTAATTATCTCATTAATTCTAAGTTTTCATTTGATTTTGCTAGACTATTATATAACTCTAAATCTACTGTTATGTCACTTTTAAATGTCCTCGATTTAATTACATTATATGCTTTCATTTTTTTCTCGTTTTAGCTTTAATGTTTATTTACTTTGATAATTTATAATAATTTTGGATGAGTTTAGATCATTAGAAATAAAAATCGTTGAAATCCTCTCGACGAGTTCTATCCAATTTGTTATTCTTTTCATTACTTTTTTAATTTTCTAATTTCTTTGATTTAGGAATGATTTACAGGGCATTTTAAAGCCTTCCTTATTCTGATAATCGGTGATGTTACCATTGATCTCCTGAGTAGTTTGGAAAGTATTTTTTCTAAAACAATTGCTTTTATTTTGTTATATTAAATTGAAAATCTAATTCTCTACTTTTGTGACATTCTATATCTTTCATTAGGTTATAGTAGATTTCTTAAATTTTTTTTATTTCAACACTAATATATAGTTACTTAATATTAGTATATTAATTCACTATTAATTATTCTTGTTTACTTTTATATATTATATTAATTTCAAATAAGATTCTGATTTATATATATTTATATATATATATATATATATATATATATATATATATATATATATATATATATATATATATATATATATATATATATTTAAGTTTCTTAGGTTTTGTCATTCTTTTTGAGGCATTTTGATTCATATCATATATGATGATCAAGAATTTAGCAGTTGATCTACTTATTATCTCAGAATGAAACTTTCCCTTGCAACTCATCTCAATTTTGAAAATGTTTCATTTTGATTTGTTATTGTTTTAATTGAACTCTATCCCTTAGTGTGACCTTTGTGTTTTACAATGCTTGAAATTATCTCATTTTAGATTTAATAAATATGTTCTGAAAGTCAAAAAAATAATTTCATATTTTTAATCTAATTTAATAAGCTAATTCATAGAAATTTTGAATAAGGTAGTAATGCAAATCCAACAACATTGGACTTGCCATAGTGAGCTCTATCAAATAAGGTATTTAGCTTTATATTATTAAATATTTTATTTAATAGAGTTTTTGAAAAATTTATGAGATGTTTTGTTTCACACCTAATTTAATGATTAAGGAAGTTATTCTCATTCTTTTTATTATCTTAGAACAAAAATGTTCTGTATAATTTATATCACTAGTTAATATTATTTTAATATTATTTTTTCATTTTATAATACAAATCAAAATCCACTTTATTGTGACCTTGTATTGCTTCGATTTGGCTAGATTATATTACATCATTTTATCAAATATCTTTGTTAATATTTACTTACATAATATTAGAATATTAATATTTAAATATTTGTGGTTATTTATTTCATAATTCATAGAACTTCCAGACAATGTGCAATGGAAATGAAACAAACATTGATAAAACATCTCAAAGAACTTTATATAATTAAATATTTAGTTTTATTTTAGTAAGTAATTTATTCTCTATGGATTGACTTACATTATGAAATATATTTGAATGTTTGGGGGTGTTAATCCATTAATTCTAAGATATTCTAATTCATTTTGGATTTCATGATTGGGGGTGTTAATCCACAACTTAATATATTTGAATGTTTTTTCTAGAATGATTTATATCAATTTTTCAAAACATTTCCTCTATTATTTTTATGTTACTGCATAACTCAAAACTTTTGTTGAGTAACTTTTAAATATTTTATTACATAAATTAAATTTCCTTAATTTATAGCATTTCAATTTTAAAATATATTTTCTCAATAATATTGTAATAATTTTTATTATTAATTATTATTTAAATTAGTAATTTGTAATAATTCTAAATGAGAACAATCAACCAAAAAACATTTTGATGGACTCATCTTAATGAGCTCTACTTAATTGACTATTACTTTGTTATATTTTTAAATAATTGTATTTTATTATTTTTGAATGTTGTAATAGATATTTTTATTTGTTCAAGCTTTTATTATTTAGGATGTTATGCAATATCTCCTTAGTATCAAGGAATTCAGCATTCTAATATAGAATTTCAAATTTAATTATCCAAAGTAATATTTTATCTCTAAAGTTTTTAAACATTTCACAAACTCTTTTTATTCATACCTAAAAACAAAGATTTTGATATTAGAAAGTTTCTAATACAATATATTCTCAGGAATGTTACATTTGATGTCTTTGGTTCCTCTGAAAAAAATTTCCTAAAAACATATCTCATTTCTTTAAATTTTTTATGTTGATTTGGTGTTATTACTATGAAACTCTAATTCCCATCTCATATAACAATTGCATCACTTTTAATTGGTTATATTATGAAGCTTCAATTTATCTCATTTCATCATGAATATATATATATATATATATGTATGTATGTGTGTATATATATATATATATTTACATAATTTTGAAATAGTAATTTCTCTATTGTTATCCCTATTTACCATTTTGATTAGCAATAACATGAAACGTTGTACAAGCAAGATTAAAAAAATGTTTATGGGCCCATCTCGATAAGCTCTATCCGTTTATATATTCATTGTGTTTAATATTTACTTTTATCCCACATTAACTTTAATATATATTTTCTTAATATTAAAATAATTACTTATTATTATTTATGCTTATTTATTTTTGTGTCTAATAAAACTTCTTAACAAGGTTTAATTTAGATGAAACAAAGATGGTTGAGCATGCTTTGATGATATTTATCCAATTAAGTATTCATTTTTACATTTTTACATTAATTTTTATATAATACACAAAAAATCTAAATATCTAATGATCTGACTTTTATATTTTTTTTTATTTGATATATTACATTACTTTATGTTAAATTATTTTTAGTTTTAGAGAAATTTTAATGCATACATTATTTGACTATCAACGTTAGTGTGTTTGAGTTTATTAGTAAATTGGAGTGTGACTTTCTTATATAATTTTTCTCATTTCAAGTCTTTTTCTTCGATTTAGTTATATTACTATGTAAATCTACATCTCCTTTCATGTGAACCTTACTTTTCTTTGAATTCTCTATAATACAACACATAAATTTATCTAATATTAGTTTTAATATATATTTACTTAATAATAAAATAGTACTGTCTTGTTATTTGTGCTTATTTTAATTGGTGATTCATAGAAATTCTTAATGATTTGCAATCAAGATGAGAAAAGATTACACGACATCCTTAGATGCATGTATCCAATTCAGTATTCATTTTTATATTTCCATTTTAATTTGAATATATTACTTTGAAGATCTAACTTTCCACTTGTGTAGCTTTTATATTACCATTGATTTAGTTGTATTACATTGCTTAAAGTTATCTCACTAAAGTTTTAGAATATATTTACCTAATATTAAAATAATTAAATTTATTAGATAGGCTTATTTACCTTGGAAATTCATAATAAATCTAAAATTAGTCAAATCAAGAAAAAACATATCTTCTTGGACTTGTCTCAACAAGCCAAACCCTAATTGTATATTTATTTTTTAATTTTTAATTTTTTAAATTTTAGGATATTGATATAGTTTTCAAAATAAATTTATTCAAACCTAATTATATGAATGATGATTTTACACCTGATCTCCTAAGTATTTTTGAATGCAACTTCTCCATGCAATTAATCACATTTTTTAATTATTTTTCTTTGGTTTAATTATATTACATAGTAATTTTAAATCATCTCCTATTTCTCTGCTATAACACCTCAATTTGGTTATATTACATTTAATCAATATGTTTCTTTTGACATCAATATATACATTTACTTCTTAGTAAAATAATAAATTATTTTTTATTGTGCTTACGTTGCTATTTCTTAGTTATTCTTAACGAGGTCCAAATGAGATGATAAAAATGTCATCAAACTCAGCTTAGCGAGCACTATCCAATTAGATATTTATTTTGTTATTTAAAAAAATTTTATTTTCAAGGGTTACAACCTCTTCTCAAGGCAATTAAATTAATACTTGGATTGATAACTGAGAATTTAACACATCAACTCATTATTATCTTGGAATGAAGCTTCTTCAAATACTTTATTTCATTTTTTATATTTTTGCTTTCAATTTGTTATCTTACTATTAAAAGCTAATTCTCTTCTATTATGACATTTATATTTCTTAGATTTTGTTACGTTAAACAACCAAAGTTTATCTCATTTACGCTTTGATATATGTTTACTTGACAATAAATAAATAATTTATTATTACTTCTTTTTATTCACTTTGTTATTTTTAAAACTCAAAAATTAGGTTCAATCAGGACGAAGAAAACATTGTTATACTTGTCTCGACAAGCTATGTTAAACATGTTACTTATTTTGTATTATTAGATATTTATAATATTAGTGTTTTGTTATGATTTTTAAAACATATTTATTTGTATCTTATTTGATGATAGAGAATGTTGTACTTGATCTCCTTAGTTTCTTGTAATAAATCATTCTCATAAAAATTATCTACGTTCTTTAAGGTTTTTGCATTGACTTGTCTTATGAATACAAAACTTAAATACTCTTCTAATGTGACCCTCGCATTTCTTTTACTTGGTCATATTATTAATAAGACAAATAATCTCATTTCTTCTTTAATAAATATTTACCTCATTTTATAGTAGTCATTTATTTTTTTATGCATATCTACTTTCAAAATTAGCTACAACACCACATGAGGTCTAATCAAGATGGAACAAATGTTGTTGCACTCATCTCAGATGAGTTTCATTCACTTTGATATATCCATTTTTATATTTTTAAAAGTAGTTTTTAAGAAATTAAGAATCTTTTATAAGACATTTCGACCCATTCCAAATTTCATCATTGAGGGTGGCACGCTTAATCTCCTATAAGTCTTGGAATACAACTTTCTCATAAAATGTCTCTTATTTCTTCGAATGTTTATCTTTGAGATGGTTAGACTACCTAGTTACTCAAAATATTCTCTAAACTCACCATAAAATTTCTTTTACTTAATTATATTACATTCTTTCAATATAACTATTTTTACTTTTAAAATATACTTAATAATATTTTAAAAAAATATTTATGCATATTTTTTTAATTTGTTGTAAATCTAAATGAAGTCTCATCAAGATGAAAGAAAAGTTATTGGACCATCTACGTGAGAATTATCTCGCTAAACACTCAATTAATTATTTCAAAATATTTTATTTACTTAGCTTATGTCACTCAATACAAAAATATTTCTATTTGTATCTAATATAAAAATTTAAAATATTATATTTAATCTACTTAATTTCTTGGAATGCATCTTTCAGATATAATTTTTCTAACTTTTAAAAACTTTTGCATTGATTTTCCTATATTAATATGAAAATATAATTCTCCTCTTTTGAGACTTTTATATTAATTTTATTTACTTATTTTACATTGATTAAATTTATATTATTTCAACTTTAATATATAATTACTTAATATTAAAATAGTAATTTATTATTAGTTATGCTTATTTAGTTTTATATTTTATACTTATTTTAGATAAGGTCTGATCAAGATGAAGCATGCGTCAATCGACTTGCCTTGGTGAGCTCTATCAAACAAGATCCCCTTTATATATATATATATATTCCATTAGGTTTTTTTTCATGCTTTTTGGCACATTTTTTATTTGTATCGAATTTGATAATCAAGAATGTTACACATGATCTCCTTAGTACTTTGGAATCCAACTTTCTCGTACAATTAATCTTATTTTTAAAATTTTTCCCTTTGATTTCTTATTATCACAATTTAACCTTAACTACCCTCAAATGTGACCTTAGATGTATTATGGTGAATCACATTATCTACTTTTAACTTTAATAAATATGTTCTTAAAGTTTAAAAAAATTCATTTTACATTTTTTAACCATATTTACTATGTTAATTCAAAGAAATTTTGAGTGAGGTACATTCAAAATGAATGGAACATTATTGGACTTGCCCCAAAGAGCTTTATCAAATAATGCATTTAGTTTTATATTTTTAAATATTTTATTATATGAAACATTTTAAAACTTTAAGAGATATTTTGATTTATACTAAATTTGATGATCAAAAATGTTATTCTCAATCCCTTGGTTTGCTTGGAATGAAACTCTTTTTTGTACAATTTATATAACAGTTAATATTTTTCACTCTTATTTTGTCTTATCATAATGTTAATTGATATCTACTTTATTGTGACCATGTATTGCCTTAATTTTGATGGATTATATTGCATCAAAATTTCAAACGTTTTCTTTTACAATTATTTACATATTATTAGAATATTGATTTTTAAATATGTGTGGTTATTTATTTCATAATTCATAAAAATTTTAGATCATTTTTTATGGAGATGAAACAAACATTATTAAATCTTCTCAAGGAACTCTATATAATTAAATTTTTAGTTTTTTTATTAAGTAATTTATTTTTATGGTTTAACTTACATTATTAAATATTTCAATTCATACATCATTTGACAATCATGGTTGTTAAATTTTTCCTTCTAGTGTATTTGAATGATCCTTTTTCGTGCACTTTATATCATTAAGTTAAACTTTTACTTTGATTTTATTATTTTACTACAAAAATCTAATTCTCTTCTCTTGTACATTTTTTCTTCACTTTGCCTTTGTTATCTTCCATTGCTCAATTTATCTTAATTCAACTTAATTATAAATTTACTTAATATTAAGATAATAATTTATTATTATTTATTTTTTAATTAATTTTTTAATTCACAATGATTCCAAATGTTATTTATAAGGGATGAAACATTATTCATTATACTCATCTTGATAAGCACCATCAACTAAATATTTATTTTTTATTTTTTTAAAACATTTCTAATTATTACACACACTTTATAAGATGTTTTGATTCATTCTAGATTTGATGTTTCGAGGTGTTACACCACATCTTCTAAATATATTTGAATGTTCTCTTTTGGTATAATTTATGTGATTTTTTTAAATATTTTTCTTCATTTTTGATATATTGCTACGTAACTCCTAATCTTTGCTTACGTTTATACCATTTCAGTTTTAGTATATATTTTGTTAATAATATTTTAATAATATTCTATTATTCATATTTATTTTAATTGATAATTTATAATAACTTTGAATGAGAACTAATTGACCAAGAAAAATAGTTTGATGGACTCAACTTGATGAGCTTATCTAATTGAATATTAATTCATTATATTTTCAAATAATTTTTTTGTTATTTTTTAATTTTACGTAAAATGTTTTTATTTAGACAAGACTTGATGATTTTGGATGTTAGACAAGATCTCCTTAGTATCAAAGAATTCAACATTCTAATATAGAATTTCAACTTTAATTAACCAAAATAGTATTTATTTTCTAGATTTTTAAAATATTTTATGAAATATTTTGATTCATACATAAAATCCTAGATTTTTGTATGAGAAAGTTTTTTATATAATGTACTCTTATGAATGTTATGCTCAATGTCTTTATTGCCTTTGAACAGAAATTTCCCATAAAACTTACCTCAGTTCTAGAAACATTTTAAATTTATTTGATATTATTACTATGAAACTCTAATTCTCCTCTCTTGTGTCATTTGCATGACTTTTAGTTGGTTATATTATGATGCTTTAATTTATCTCATTTCATCTTTAATATATATTTACCTAATTCTATGATAATAATTTCCTTTCTTTAACCCTATTTATATATCACTTTTATAGTTTAAAAAACAATTTCTAGTTATTAGGAACTTTTTTAAGACATTTTGACTTATTCTAGATTTAATGATCAGGGATCGCATGATTCACCTTTTTTTCTTAGAATGCAACCATATAAAAAACTTTATCCTATTTTTTCAAATGTTTTTCTTTGAATTCTTATATTACTAACCAACTCTAAATCTCAACTAATATCAACATTAAATTTCTTTTATTTTTCTCTATTATATTTGTTTATTTTATCACATTTCAACTTTGATTTATATCTACTAAATATTAAAAAACTTTTTAATGCCAATTCTCTTTGTAATTTGTACTAATTTTGAATGATGTGTAATCGAGATAAAAAAATTATTATTTTATAGATTTTAATGATTTCTTTTAAATTAAGCCTTTATTTTTATATATTTAGAAATTTTATTTTTATTTATTAAGGAAAGCGCTACAAGAACTTTTAATTCATACCTGAATTGATAGTCAAGGTTATTGTATTTTTCTTTCTTAGTGTGGTTGAATTCAACTTTTCTCTATAACTTATCTCATTTCAAATCATCTTCTCTTATATGATCCCTACCTTTGATTTCATTGTATTGTAATACTTAATTTTATCTTACATAAACATTAATAAATATTTACTTAATATTAAAATAATTATTGATTATTATTTTTTTTTTTATTCATAGAAATTCTTGACAAAATCTATTTGGAATGAAACAAAGAACATTGGATAATCCTTGATGATATGTATCCAATTAAGTATTCATTTTTTATTTCCACTTTAAGTTGGATATAAAACTTAAAAAATCTAAATATTTAATCATATGACCCTTAAACTACTTTTTATTTGGTTATATTACATTATTTCTAGTTAAATCATTTTAGTTTTGAAGAACTTTTAATATATGCCTTATTTCACTATCAAGGTTATTGCATTTTAGTTTCTTAGTATATTCAACACAACTTTCTTATATAGTTTATCTCATTTCAAATATTTTACCTTGATTTGATTATATTTCTATGTAACTCTACATCTTCTTTATGTGAACCTTACTTTTTTTGTATTTTTTTATCGTAAAACACTTAAATTTATTTTATATCAGCTTTAATACATATTTACTTAATATTAAAAATTTTGATTTCTTATTATTTTTTCCTTTCTTCATTTGCAATACATAGAAATTCTTAATGAGGACAACAGAGATGACACAAAGATTATTGGACATCCCTCGATTAAGTGCATCTAAATAAGTATTCATTTTTATATTTCTATTTTAATTTTAATATATTACTTCGAAGATTTAAATCTCCACTTGTGTGAGTTTTATATTACTTTTGATTTCATCATATTTCATTGCTTCAAGTTATCTCATTGATGTTTTAGTATTTAATTACTTAATGTTAAAATAAAAATTTATTTTTTACTTCGACTTGTTTACCTAGCAATTCATAATAAATCTACAGTACGACTAGTTAAGATAAAATAGATGTTGTTTGACTCATCTCAACCAACCATAATGAACTTATAAATTTAATTTATATTCTTAAGATAAAATAGATGTTGTTTCACTCTTACCTAATTTAATGAATGATGATTTTACACACAATCTCTTTAGTATTTTGGAATGCAACTTTTCTACACAATTAATCTCATTTTTTAAATATACTATTTAGATTTTATTATATTACAATGTAACTATAAATCATTTCTTGTTTGTCCACTATAACACCTACATTTGGTTATATAACATTTAAACAATTTCTTTCTTACAAGATTAATATATATTTAGTTTTTATTAAAAAATAAGTTATTTTTATTTTTTACGTTTGTAATTGTTAGTTATTCTTAATGATGTCCAAATGAGATGACAAAAAATGTCATTGAGCTTAACTTGACAAGCTATACACAACTTGATATTCATTTTACATTTTAAAATATTTTACTTTCAATTGACACATAAATTGATAATTGAGAATACTACACTCAAACTCCTTATTACCTTGGAATGAAGCATTCTTATCCAATCTATTTCATGTTTTAAAATTTTTTTCTTTCATTTTGTTATATTAATATAAAAAGCTAATTCTCCTCTCTTATGACTATTACATTTATTAGATTTGGTTATGTTAAAACACTAAAATTTATGTTAACTAAAATTTAATATTTATTTACTAAATATTAAATAAATAATTTATTATTATTTAATTTTTTTACTTTTTGGCTTTGAAGTACTACAAAATGTTGCTCAAAGCAAACATCGTTCTACTTGTTTTACAAAGCTATATCAAACTAGTTAATATTTTTGTGTTATTATATATTTATATTACTAGTCTCATGATTTTGGAACTATTTTGATTTATAACTTCTTTGTTGACAGAGAATATTACCCTTGATCTTCCTAGTACCATGGAATAAAACTTTCACCTAAAAATTATCTCATTTCTTAAAGTTTTTGCATTTAGTTGTATTATGACTATGAAACTTAAATTCTTTTCTTATAAGACTTTTGCATTACTTTTATTTTATTATATTATGATAGTTCAATTTATATTATTTCATTTTTAATAAACATTTACCTACTTTTATAATAATCTTTTATTATTTTTTGTGCATATCTATTTTCCAAATTAGTTATTACTTCATATGAGATATGTTTGACATGGAACAAATATCATTGGAGTCATCTCAATGAGCACTATTCGATTGTGTATTAATTTTTATATTTAAGAAGTTTTTTAAGGAATTAAGTACTTTTTGTGAGACATTTTGACTCACTCCTTATCTCATCATTAAAGGTCGCTTGCCTTATCTCCTATAAATCCTAGAATACAACGTTCTCATAAAATTTGTCTTATTTATTCTGAAATTTTTCTTTGAAATTTTTATATTACTAACCCAAAAACTTCTCTAAACTTACAATTATATTCCCTTTTATCATTGTAGTACATTGTTTTAATTTATCTAATTGTAGCTTTAAAATATACTAACTAAATATTAAAAAATAATTTAAGCATATTTTCTTTCTAATTTTTATTAATTTATTATAATTCCAAATGCAGTCAAATCAAGATGATATAAATATTATTAGATCCATCTTGGTCAGCTTTATCTAGCTTGAGACTCATTTTGTTATTTTTAAATATTTTATTTTCTCAAATTATGGCTCTCTTTGCAAAACTTTTCTATTTATACCTAATTTAGAAATTATGGATGTTTTATTAGATATCCTTAATTTATTGGAATGCAACTTTCATATATAATTTATGTTAGTTTTAATAAAAAAATTATTTGAATTTGTTATATAAATATGAAAAATCTAATTCTCCTCTTTTGTGACATTTATATTTCTTTGATTTGCTTATACTACACTGATTAAATTTATTTTATTTCAATTTTAATATATAGTTACTTTATATTAGAATAATAATTTATTATCAATTTTTCAAATTTATGTTTATATTTTATACTAATTTCAAATGAGGTTTGATCGAGATGAAGCAAACATAAATCGACTTGCCTCCGTTAGCTATATGAAACAAGATCCTTAGGTTTTTTTATTATATATATTTAATTTTCTTGGATTTTGTCCATTTTTTGGGAGATTTTTATTTGAACCATATTTGATAATCACGAATGTTACACATAACTTTCATAGTAGTTGGAATGCAACTTTCCCATACAACTAATCTAACTTTTTAAAATGTTTCTTTTTGATTGATTATTATAAAAATTTAACACAAATTGCGCTCTAGCATGATGTGGGTTGCATTACAATGCCTCAAATTATCTTCTTTTAGTTTTATTAATTGCATTGCTAAAGTTAAAAAAGTTACTTTATATTTTTAAGGTTATTTACTATGATAATTCATAGAAATTTTAAATGTAGTACAAGCAACGTGAACCTAGCATTGTTAGACTCACACTAGTGAGCTCAACCAAATAAAATATTTAGTTTTATAATTCCAAATTTTTTATTTATAGAGTTCTTGAATAATTAATGAGATATATTGATTCATACCTAAATTGATGATCAATGATATTATTGAAGATCTCTTTATTATTTGGGAGTGAAACTCTTTTTTCCTTAATTTACATCTTAGTTAATATTTTTAACTATTATTTGCTCATATTGTAATGTACATTGAAGACCAATTTACTATGACCTTGTATTTTTTATTTGGATATATTATAATGCATCAATTTATCAAATTTTTTCTTTAATATTTATTTGCATAATATTATGATAAATTTTTTTTAATAATTATGGTTATTTATTTCTTAATTTATAGAATTTTCAAACAGTGCCAAACAGAGATTAAACAAACATTATAGATCATCTAAAAGAACCATATATAATTAAATATTAAGCTTTTTTTTATTAAGTAATTTATATTCTATGGTTTCACCTATATTATGAAATATTTAAATTCATACATGTTTTGATGATCATCGTTGCTAAGGTTGATCCTTCAAGTATATTCAAATGAACCTTTTCTACACTTTAAATAATTATTTTAATTTTCTTTTCTTTCATTTTATTATTTTACTACAAAAATCTAATTATGCTCTTTTTTGGCTTTTTTAATCACTTGATTTTGTTATCATTCATTGCTCAATTTATCATAATTCAGCTTCCTTATAAGTTAACTTAATATAAAAATATTAATTATTAGTATTTATTCTTGTTTTATTTTGTAATTTATAGTGATCAAAAATTTCTTCTGAAGGAGATGGAGCATCATTCATTATGCCATCTTGATAAGCCTAATCAATTAAATATTCATTTTTTTATTTTTTGTAAAAACATTTCTAATATTTTGGCACACTTTATAAGAAATTTTGAATCATTCTAGTTTTGATGATTAGGAGTGTTATACCACATGTTCTTAAAATATTTGAATCTTTTGCGCTAGAAAAATTTCTTATTTTTTCAAATATTTTCCTCTATTTTTGTTGTATTACTTGGTAACTCTTAATCTATTGTCAAGTAATTTTTAAATTTTTTTAATTAAGATATGTTAAATTGCTTAAATTTATACCATATCAATTTTAACATATATATGCTTAATAATATTTTAATAATTCTTTGTTATTTTTGCTTATTTAAATTTTTAATTTGCAATATTTCTAAACAAGAACTTATCGACCAAAAAAACATTTTCATAGACTCATCGTAGCAAGCTATATCTAATTGAATGATACTTTATGATATATTTTAAATTATTTATTTATGTTATTTTTGAATGTTGCATGAGATTGTTTCATATCTACAAGATTTGATGATTTGGAATGTTACGCTTGATCTCCTTAGCATCTATAAATTCAACATTCTAATATACAATTTCAACTTTAATTATCCAAAGTAATAATTTTTCTAGGGTTTTTTCAGCATTTTAAGAAATACTCACATTCAAGCCTAAAACTCAAGATTTTGATATTAGAAAGTTTCCAATACAAAGTATGCTCAAGAATGTTACAATTGATGTCTTTAGTGCCTTTGAATAAAACCATCTTATAATACTTACCTCATTTCATTAAATGTTTTTACAATGATTTGGTATTTTTACTATGAAACTCTAACTCTCTTCTTATGTGAACTTTGCATCACTATTTGTTGGTTATATTAAGGTGCTTTAATTTATCTCATTTAATCTTTAATATATATTTACTTATTTTTAAAATAATAATTTATTATTTTTAAGCCTAATTGTAATTTAAAGTAAATTAAATCATGGGTCAATCAAGATGAAATAATTGTCAATGGAAACATCTTGATAAGCCCTAGAAATTTTACGAGACATTTCAACTCATTATAAATTTCATGATCAATGACCATATGCTTGACCTTCTTTTTGTCATAGAATACAACTATCTTGAAAACTTTATCACATTTTTTGATATGTTTTTTCTTTCAAACTTTGTAATGCTAAGCAAATCTAAGTCTACTCTAAAGCCACCATTTCATTTCTTTTATTTTTTTGCATTACATTGAATTAAGTTGTTTAATTTCAACTTTGATATATATCCACTAAATATTAAAAAAATATTTATGTGTATTTTCTTTATAATTGAGAGTAATTTTGAAAAATCTTTGATTGAGATGAAACAATTATTATTGGACCCATTTAGATGATTTATATCCAATTAACCATTTTGTTTATATTTTTAGAAATTATTTATTTATTTATTTATGGAATTTTTTAAAGAACTTTTAATTCATATTTGACTTGATAGTCATTGTTATTGTATTTAAGTTTCTTAATGTCATTGAATGTAACATTCCTCTATAATTTACCTCATTTCTAAATATTTTCTCTTGTGTAAGCCCTATCTTTGATTTCATTATGTTATAATAATTCATTTTTTCTTATGCCAACTTTAATATAAATTTACTTATTCTTAAAATAATAATTGATCATTATTTATTCTTAATTATTTTTGTATTTCATAGAAATTCTAATAAAGGCCTCATTAAGATGAAACAAAGATTGTTGGACATGCTTGGATGATATATATCAAAGTAAGTATTCATTTTTACAATTCCACTTTAATTTGTTTGTATTACTTCAAAAATCTAAATATAACATAAAGAATTATAAGAGATATAATGGTTTCTTTACACAATATTTAGGGTTACTTAATAAAACAAAATTTTTAATGAAAATCATTTGATGAAATGGGATAATTTTATAGGATAGTCAAATTCTACTATACTAAGGTGTTCATGCATACCTTTGCTGATCATGAAAATTAGAAGAGTCAAAATATCTCAAAAAATATTCCCAATCTTTAGAATGAGGAAGAATAAGAAGAAGAAGATGAAGAAGAAGAAGAAAAGGAAGAAGTAAAAGAGGAAGTAGAAAAAGAAGATTTAGAAGAAGAAGAAGAAGGGGAAGTAGTAGAAGAAGAAGAACAAGAAGAAGAGGAAGGAAGAGGAACAAGAGGAGGATTAAAAAGGAAAGTTAGAAGAAAAAAAGAAGTAGATGAGGAAAAAGAAGAGGAGGAGGAGGAGGAAGAGGAAGAAGAGGAAGAAGAAGAAGAAGAAGAAGAAGAAGAAGAAGAAGAAAAAGATTTGGAAGAAGAAAAAGTAAAAGAAGAAAAATAGAAGAAGAGGAAGAAGAAAGGTGGAGGAGAAGAAGAAAAAGAAGAAGAATAATAAGAATAACAAGAGGAATAAGAAGAGGAAGAAAAAGAAATAAAAAAAGATGAAGAAGAAGAAGTTAAAGAAGAAGTATAAGAAGAAGAAGAAGAAGAGGAAGAAGGAGGAGGAGGAGAAGGAGGAGGAGGAGAAGGAGGTGGAGGAGGACAAAAACAAAAAGAAGAAGGAGAAGAAGAAAAAGGAGAAGAAGAAGAAGAAGAAGAAGAAGAAGAGGAAGAAGAAGAAGTAGTAGTAATAGGAGGAGGAGGAGGAAGAGGAGGAGGAGGAGAAGAAGAAGAAGAAGAAGAAGAAGGAGAAGGTGAAGTAGAAGAAGAAGAAGAAGAAGAAGAAGAAGAAGTACAAGAAGAGGAAGCAAGAAGAGGAAGAGGAAGTAGAGAAAGAAGAAAAAGTAGAAAAAGAAAAAGAAGTAGATGAGGAAGAATAAGAGGAGGAGGAAGAAGAAGAAGAAGTAGAGGATGGAGAAGAAGAAGAAGAAGATGAAGTAGAGAAAGAAGAAGAAGAAGAAGAAGAAGAAGAAGTACAAGGAGAAGAACAACAAGTAGAAGAAGAAGAAGAAAAAGATGATGAAGAAGAAAAAATAGATGAAGAAAAAGAAGTAAAGGAAGAAAAAGAGGTTGAGGAAGAAGAAGAGGAAGAAGAAGAGAAAAAGAAGAAGAAAAAAAGAAGAAGAAAAAGAAAGGGAAGAAGAAGAAGAAGAAGAAGAACAAAAAGAAGAAGAAAAAGAAGCAGAAGGAGAAGAAGAAGAAGAAGAATAAAAAGAAGAAGAAAAAGAAGCAAAAGCAGAAGCAGAAGAAGAAGAAGAAGAAGTAGAAGAAGAATAAGAAGAATAAGAAGAAGAAGAAAATGTAGAAGGAGAAGAACGAGGAGAAGTAGAAGTAAGAGGAGGAGAAGGAGGAGGAGGATGAGAAGAAGAAGAAGAAGACGATGTAAAAGTTGTAGTAGAAGAAGAAGGAGAACAAGAAGAAAAAGAAGGAGAAGCGAAGAAGAAGAAGAAGAAGAAGAAACAGATGATGAAGAAGAAGGAATAAAAGAAGGAGAAGAAGAAGAAGAAGAAGAAGAAGAAGAAAAAGATGATGATGATAAAAATGAACATATAATTTGCTAGTACTCATTTAGATGAGTCCATCAACATTTGTTTCATCACTATAAGACAACATTTTAAGTTACTACTAATTAAAAAAGTAGTTTTAGGTAAAAACTAATAAATTACTATTTTAAATGTAAGTAATTGTATATTATAGATCTAATTAGATACTTTGGGGAATCATAACACAGTTAATGCAAAATAGTTAAGAAATGTTATAAGTTTTGTGGGAAAGTTTTATTCCAAGGCACTAGGAGATCACATGTAGCATTCTTGGCCATACTTTTTCTTGGAAAGTTTCCAATACCAAAATTTACATTTTCATGTTTTAATTAAAATATATCATAAAAAGTTCAAAAAAATCTATAGAATAAAATATTACTTTGGATGATTGTAGTGGGCATTTTGTATAGGAAAATTGAATTCCTAAATAATAAGGAGATTGAGTGTAACATCCTCAATCATCAAATCTCATATGAAAGAAAATATATCGTACAACATGTAAGAAAAATAATATATTTAAAAATATAGTAAATTAATACTTAATTAGTTAAAGCTCATCAATTTAAGTCCATTAACCATTTTTTTATTGATCAATTCTTGTTTAGAATTATTACAACTTATTTATATAAATAATCATAAAAATAAATAAATTATTAAAATTTGTTTAAGTAAATATTTGTGAAATAGGGTAAATTTAAGTAATGTAATATATCCAATTTTAAAAAATTTAAAAGTTACACATTAGAAAATTTAGATTTACATAATAATATAATAAAAATAAAGAAAAATATTAAAAAAATGTTATAAATTATGCGAAAATGATGTAATCAAATATACTAAAACGTTGGTGTGCAACACCCTTGATAACCAAATTTGGAACGAATCAATATGCCTCATAAAGTCAACAAAAATGTTTGATTTTTTTTTAAAAATGAATATTTAATTTATAGGGCTTAACAAGATGCTTATAATGAAAGATATTTTATCACTTTTCAATCAAATTAAGAATCATTATTAATTACAAAATTAATTAAGAATAAATACAAATAAGATACTAATTTAATATTAAGAAATTTTATAGTAAAGTTGAAATGGGATAGATTGAGCAATCAAATGCAAAAAATGAATTTATGGTCACAAAAGTGGAGATTTTTATTTCTATAGTAAAATAATCAAACTAAAGCAAAAAATTTCAATTAATGATATAAGGTGTGCAAAAAAAGGTTCATTTTATGATGCTAAAAGGATTGATTGTAACAACCAGAAACATCAAATTAGGTGTGAATTGAAATAGTTCATAAATTAAGTCAAATGATAGAAAATAAAATAAATTAAAAAATAAAACTAAATATTTAATTATATAGAGTTCAATGTGATAATTTATAAACATTTATTTCATCATCATCAAGCTTTTCTTGGAAGTATAATGAGTAATAAAATAAATAAACATAAATATTAAAAAAAATGGTTGTTCTAGTATTACTTAAATATATATTAAACAAAAAATTTGATATATTGATGCCATAATTATCCAAATCAAATCAATACAAACACAAATGTCATAATAAAGTGGATTTTGATTTATTATTTGATATGTCAAAATAATATTAAAAAATATTAATTAATGAGATAAATTGTATAAAATAAGTTTTATTCTAGGATAATAAAGAGAATATTTATGCATACTTGATTTGGGAATATAAATATATAATTGGGTTATAAATTATCCAGACAAGTGATACGACATATGTTTTGTATTAATCTAACTTACTTTAGATTTATTATAAATCATTAGTAAAAAAACTACAAATAATATTAAATAACTTTTAATATTAAATAAATAAGCATCAAAATTTGACAACTAAAAATTTCATCAACATAATATAACCAAATAAAAATGATATAAAGGTCAGACAAGTAGTTATTTAGATTTTGAATGTAATATATCCAAATTAAAGTGAAAGTCTTGAGGAAAAACTATCTTTCACAGTAGCAATCTATGGTACTAATGAAAATGAGCATAATATCTTTGATCATCAAAATAAGTATGAATCAAAATGACTCTTATATGTTTTGAAATATGAAATTTGAAGTATTCAAAAATAAAATAAATAAATTTTTAATTAGATAAAACTCATTAAGATGAATCCAACCATATTTATTTCATGTGGATATATCCTTATTAGAATTACTGTGAATGAATAAATTAAACAAGCATAAACAATAATAAATTATTATTTTATTATAAAGTAAATATATGTCAAAGATGAAATGGGATAAGTTGTAACAATATATTATAACCAAATCAAAGACATTGGAAGGATACATGATAGAAAATTTAGAGTTACATAGTAATATAATAAATGCGAAGTAAAAAATTAAAAAAAATAGATAAATATATTAATATTTATTAAGAGGTTGAACCATAACAACCCTAATTTTCAAATCTAGTATGAAATAAAAGGTCTCATAAAGTGTTCTAAATGCTTAAAAAAATTTTTAAGAAAATAAAAAATTAATGTTTAATTGTAATACTCAATGTGATGTGTCTAACAAAATATGTTTCATCTCCCTTTAAAATTTGTTTGGAAATATTTCATATTATTAAAATACAAATGTATAAATAAAAAAACATATTTCAATATAAAGTAAATTTAAAATAATGTTCAAATGAGACAAATTGTTTCAATGCAATGTAATAAAATGAGAGCAATGAAGAGTGTGGCATATGGAGAATAAGATTTTGGTAGTATTATAATCAAATTAGACAAAAATTTTAAATTAATTATACAAATTGTGTGGATAATGCTTGTACGAAGATATTATGCACACTGAACATTGCAACCTCTATCATCAAATTTGATATGAATTGAAATAATTCACAACGAAAAATTAAAGAAAATAAAAAATTGAATATCTAATTATATAACATTCATTGAGATAATTACATTGATGTTTACTTCTTTTCCATCAAATGTTTTTGGAATTACTATGAATGATTAAATAAATAAGCTAAATATTAAAAAATTATTATTTTAATACTACATAAAAATATTTTAAAGCTAAAATAGACAAATTAAAAATGTAATATATCCAAATCGAAGCTATGTAAAATGTCATAGGAATGAGTATTTCGAGTTACAATTAAATATAACTAAATAAAGGATAAAAAGTCTATTTAATAAGATAAATTATAAAAAAGGTTTGCATTCCAATGTAAAAAGTAGATAGTGTACAACATCATATGTCACCAAATTAGCTACAAATCAAAATATCTATTAAAATGCTAAAACAATTTAGAAAGTAAACTATTTGAAAATATAAAAGGCGATACTTTATAAAAGGACCTTTTTTTATTCATCTTAGAAGGACCTTGTTTGAATTTTTTGTTAATTCAAAATGTAAACAAGGAAATATCATAAAAGTTTTTTTTAATTACTAGGAAAATATAGATTACTGTTGAAATGAGATAAATTGAACCATTATTATACACTCAAATTAAAGCGAAGTAAAGACCATACAAATCAAAATTTTTTAAAACTAATATAAGCAAGTCAAAAGAAAAATTTTGAAGAAATGGCATAAATTGTATGAAAAAATTTTGCTTTGTATTATGGAGATTGAGTGTAAAATCATCGATTAACAATTTATGTATACATTAAAAGATCAAATAAAACATGCTACAACCCTAGGAAATAAAATATTAGAAAATTTGAAACGAATACTTATTGGGGTACGACTCATCAAGGTGTGGCCAACAACCATAATTTCATCTCGATCATAGTTTATTGAGATTTTTTATTAATGACTAAAGTTAATAAATAGAAATAATGATAAATTATTATTTTGATATTAAGAAAATTTATATTAAAGTTAATAAAAGAGTAACTAAAAAATATAATATAATAAAATAAAAGATTTGTTAGAGTCACATTAAAGAATATTTTGAATTACACAGTAATATAACCAAATGAATAAAAAAAATTGAAAAAAGTGATAAGTTTTTTTGTGAAAGTTAAATTCCAACATATTAATAAAATTTAACATAGAAATTACCATCATCAAATGAGGTAAAAATTGAATTGCCTTTTAAAAGTTGCATAAAAAAGGAAAATAAATGTTTTAAAATATAGAAATGATTTTTTTAATTAGATAGAGCTTATTGAGATGAGTCCAAAGACGTTCTCTTCATTGATATAAAATCTCATCCAAAATTACTACAAATTTCAAAGAAAATAATCATAAATAACAAAAAAATATTTTTTTGAAGAAATGTGATAAGTTGAAAATATGTAATGTAATGAAACAAAAGAAGTGTGATGGTCCAACTAAAATGATTTATACTTACATAGGAATATACACAATAAATAAAAAATTTGAAGATATCAGATAAATTGTGTTGGAAGCTCACATTCCAAGATATGATGGAGTTCAAGCACAACGTCCTTAATCATCAAATTAGGAAAAAAATAATGTCTTATATAATGTGCATAAGCACAAGAGAATTGTTATCGTAAAAATATATAAATGAATATAATTGGATAGAGGTCACCAATTTGAGTCCATTGACATTTGTTTGATCTCAATCAAAGAGCATTTTGAGTTCTTGTAAAAAGCCATATGTAAATTAGGAAAAATAACAAAACATTTTGACATTAATATTAATAAAATATATATATCAAAGCTGAAATGAGGAAAATTGAAGCATTATATTATAAGCAAATCATAGTGATGCAAAGGTCACATGAGACAAGAATTAGACTTCCATAATAATAATTCCAGATCAAAGCAAAAGAAAAATATTTAAAGAAATTAGATAAGTTATATGATAAAGTTGCCTTCCTAGATATTAAGAAGATCAATAATGATATATTAATACCAATCAAGATTTCAAGAAAATAATGATAAAACACTAGAGAATTGAATATATAATAGCAAAAAATGAATATCTACTTTGATAATTCTCGATGACACGAGTCAAATGAGATCTGCTTCATGCTATCCAACCGCTTTTGGAATTACTACAAGTTGACAACGTTAATAAGCATAAGTAGTATTAAATTTATTCTTTAATGTTTTGTAAATATTGATGAATGCTAAAATATGATAAATTTAAATAATGTAAGTTAAGAAAATCAAAGTAATATACGTGTCATAGGATGAGATGACTTGATTTTCTTTTTAATTGAAATTTTGTAGGTAAGGGGCATTCAATGTTACTATCAGGATCAAGTGTAGCATTCTCCATTGTGAAATCTTATAAGAACTAAAATACCATCTAAAGAGTATCGCAACCCTAGAAAGCTAAATATTTTAGAAAAAGAAAAGAATATGTTGTTAGATAAAGCATATGGTGATGAGTCCAGGGATATTTATTTCATCTCGATCAGACATCGTTCATAATTGCTACAAATTAATAAAATAAATAACCATAATTAATTACAAATTATTATTTTAATATTAGTTAAATATATATTAATGTTCAAATAAGAAGAATTGATGAAATATTATATTACCAAACAAGGCAATATAATGGTTGCATGGGAGAAGACTTGTGTGATAGTAATATAGTCAAATCAAAGTGAAACATTTCATGAAATGTAGTTAATTGTACAAAAAAAGTTTATTTCCAAATTGTTAATGAGATCGACTGTTAAAATCACCATCTATAAAATTAGACATGAATCTAATTTTTTCATAAATTCGATCAAAATTTTAAAACAATTGCAAAAATAGAATAAATTTATAATTAGGATGTATCTCATCACGATTTGTACAACGATATTTATTTTTTTCTTAATTGGACTAATTTATATTTACTACAAACTACTAAGTTAAATAATTAAAAAATGTTATTTTCATTTTAAGTAAATAGATTCCAAAACTAAAATGGGATAGCTTGAACCAATATAATAATGAAAAAATCAAAGAGGAAATAAAAGTCACACAAGTGGAGATTATATTTTAAAGAAGTGAGAAAAATTATATTAAAATTTTGTATTCCAAGGTACTTTGGAATTTGAAACATTATGGACAAACAAATCATGTACGAATCGAAATATCTCACATATCATATGATAATAAAAAATGTATTTAAAAATATAACAAATGAATATTTAATTATACATAGCTTGTCGTAACAAGTTTAGCAACATTTGATTCATGTCGTTTAGTCATCGATTGGAATTATTAGAAAATTTTTTTTAAAAATATTAAAACGAATAAATAAAATAATAGTTCTGATTGAGATAAGTCTATTGATGTTTGTTTTATCTTAACCAAACGTGGTTTGGAGTTATTACGAATTGCACAAACAAATATGCATAAAAAATAAATTTATTATTTTATACTTATGTAAAAAAATTTTAAAACTTGAATAATGTCAGTTGAAGTTGCATAATTCAACTAAACAAAAGTTAAGAAATAAGCTCAATTTGAAGAGATAAGCTATGTTGTAAGAGCATGTTGCAAGCAATGTACTAAGGAAATCAAGCATAGCTTTGTTGACATCGAATAAGTTACAAATTAAAAAATCTCAAAAACTATGAAAAACTAAAAGAATATATATATATATATATATATTTAAAATAAAAAAATGAACATGTAGTCTTATAGAGCATACGCAAACAAGTCCAATGACATTTGCATCATCTCAGTCGAACCTTACTAGCAATTATTATGAATTTAAAGGTTAATAAGAATTAAAAATAATAAATTATAGTTTTAATATTAATCAAATATATGTCAAAGTTGAAATTAAATAAATTTAAATCATATAATAATACCAAATGAAAAGAAAGATAAATTTCATAAGAGAGGAGAATTTGATTCTCATATTAATATAACTAAATCAATAGAAAATTTTTAAAAAATGATATAAATTGCATGAGTTATTATCTTTTAAGATAATAAGGAAATTGAGTGTAACATTATTGATTGTTAAATCAAGCATTAATTGAAATGTCTTATAAAGTCTTCAACAACCATAGAAAGTGAACTATTTAAAAATATTAAAGTTTTTTAGAGCTTGCAAAGATGACTCCAGATACCTATGTCTCTTCTTGAACATGCACCATTGAAACATATCTACGAAATATCAAAATAAGAAAAATTAATAATAAAGTATTATTTCAATATAAAGTCAATATATATTAATGTTGAAATGAGAAAATTGAGATATGTTATTTAAACAATTCAAGGTTATATAATGGTGACAGAGAGATGATTTAGGATTACATATTAACATAATAAAATAAAAAAAATATTTAAATAAATGAGATTGATCCTACAAAAAATTTGCATTCCAAAATATTATGAAGATTGAGTGTAAAGTCATCATTTATCCATTTAGGTACGATTTGAAATGCCTCATAAATTTTATAAAAATGTTAGGAAATAAAATTTTAAAAAATTTAAAAAACTAAACATAATTTTGTTAAAGTTTATTGAGTCAAGTAGGAAAAAATTTATTTTATCTCGATCAGGACTCGCTTAGATCTATTGCAAATAAGTTCTAAAAATAAAACATTATTATCATAATTTTAAGAAAATAGATGCAAAAGCAAAGATGAAAACATCGCGAAAGAGGAGAATTATACTATTTTTATAGAAGAGGTTCACTCAAAGTAATGTGAGTATCAAACATAACATAATTATTTTAGTTATGAATTAAAATTGTTCATATGATGAGCCCAACCATGGACAATATAGTAGTTAAATATATTAAAATAAATATTTAAATATATAGAATTTATTGAGATGATTCCATCGACTTTTATATTGTTTTCACAAGACTTTGGTTAGAATTATGAGTAATTGGATGAATCAAATTAATGAAATATATAAAAATTGAAGATGTGAAGGTCACAACAAAGATTATTTAAACTACCTTACTATATAATGCAATTAAAAAGAAAAAAAGTTAGTTAACAAGATAAAATGCATAAAAAAGATGCACTCTATGATAATAAGGAGATTTAGGAAGACTTTATTATCATAAAATAAAGCATAAATAAACATAATGCATAAAACATTAAAGAAATCAAGTATAAAAATAAAAATTGAATATGTTAATGAGTAGAGCCCATAAGGAGACTTTAACAATGTTTTATTCATCTTGACAAAATGTCATTTGGAGTTTTATAAATAACACAAATAAATCATAAATAATAACAAATTATAATTTTAAAATTAAGAAAACATATATTAAAGTTCAAATGAGATGAATGAAGTCATTGTAACATCACTAAATCATAGCTATGTAAAGGCTGCAAAAATTGTGATTTAGTATTAGCAAAATAGCCAAATCAAAAAAAATTTGAAGAAATTCAATAAATTGTATATAAAAAATTGCATTTAAAGATACTATTGAGATTGAGTGAAATGACTTAGATCGTTAAATTTGTTAATTAAAATCTCTGATAGAACAACCAAAACATTATAAAACAAAATACTTAAAAACATAAAAAATCAATACTTAACGAGATAAAGCCCGTCGTGATCAATCCAATGCCCATTCTTTTGTCTTGATCTAACCATGTTTAGAATTTCTATTAATTACTAAAGAAGAAAAGCATAAATTCTTATAAATTATTATTTAAATATTAAAAAATATATATTAAAATAGTTATGAGATTAATTGAAGCAATGTAATAGAAGAAAAAATATATAAACTTTTCATGAGAGAAGACTTACAATATTGGGTAATATAATCAAGTCTAAGAAAAAAATTCGAAATATAAAGTATATATGACATTGCATTTTGAGATATTAATGAAATCAATGTAACAGCCATGATTGTGAAATGAAGTTTGAATTGGCATGACCTAAAAATATGGTTTAAAAAAAGAAATTGAATGTTTTTTAAATATATGTTTAATTAGGTAGAGATTTTCAAAACAATTCCAACATTTGTTAAATGTCGAGTGGTCCTTGTTTGAAATTGCCATGCAATACAATAAAAATAGGCATTAATAAAAGATTTGATTTTAATATTTATTAAACATTTAATAAAGTTGAAATGTGGCAAACTGAAACAATGTAATATGTTGAAATAAAAGATATATAGTTTATATGATAGAGAAGTTTTAAAGTTACATAATAATATGTCCAATTCAATGAGAAAAAGTTGAATAAATAAGATAAAATTTCAAGAATATTGCATTCAAAGAAACTATGGAGATCGAGCATAACATCCTAAATCATCAGATAAGGAATAAATAAAAATGTCTTTTAAAACATACCTAAGCCAAGGAAAAAGTTTTTAAAAATAAAAAAATAAATATCTAAATAGATAGAATAATGTAGTGACTTTTGTTACATCTTAATCGAGCCTTATTTTAAAGTTATTAAAAATTAAAAAGTAAATATAGATAAATAATATTAAATGGATTTTTAAAATTATGTTAATATACATTAATGTAGAAATGATTTAATTTGAAGCAAGATAATATAAGCAACAAAAAAGACATGTAAAGTTTACACGATAAGAGAAATTGAGTCGCATAATGATATAACAAATTCTAAACAAAATATTTGAAGAAATGAGATAAATTATGTGAGAAAGTTGCATTCCAAGACACTATGGAATTTCAATGTAACATACATGATCAAGAAATCACATACAAATTGAACTGTTTAATAAGGCAAGGTAGAAGGCTAAAAAATAAAACATCTAAAAAACTATTAAAAGTAAATATTTAAATAAAAAGGACTTCACAAGAACATTCCAATGACATTTTTTTGTTGTATTAGACCTCATTTTCAATCACTATAAATTAACAAAATAAACAAGCAGAAATTATAGTGAAATATTATTTTATCACTTAGTAAATATTTTTTAAATGTGAAAAGAGATAAATTGAAGTCATCTAAAATAACAAAATCAAAGTGATGTAATGATCACATGAGAGTAGATTGATTGTTAGATAGCAATATGGCCAAATCAAAGCATCAATTTTTAAGAAATGAGATAAAATGTGGGAATTTTGTTTTCAAAGATACCAATGGGAACAAGTGTAGCAACCTCGACCATCACATTAGTTATGAAGCAAGAAATCAGTAAAACAAGTAAATATCCAAAACAACAAGTAAAAATCTAAAACTAAAAAAAAAATTCGATGGTGCTTGATGAGAATAGTGCCAGGGCATTTGTTTTGTCTTGATCGAACCTCCTTTGGAGATTTTACAAATTAAAAAAAATTAATAGGAAAAATAAAAAGGAAAATTTCATTTGAATATTAAGTACATATATATTAAAGAAGAAATATGATAAGTTGAAGTTGCATATTATAATAAAATGAAATTGTTGTAAATGTTACTCAAGGGAATAATTAAAGCTTTGTAGTAATATAGCCATATATAAAGCCAAAAGAATTTTTAGAAATACATTAATTATATAATAAAGTTTCTTCTAAAGGTATTATGGAGATAATGCATAAGACCCATGATAATTAAATGAATTACAATCAAAATGATTCATAAAGCCTATCAAAACCCTTAATAATAAAAAATTTTAAAAATAAAAAAATGAAAACTTAATTAAATAGAGTTCAATGTGACAACTCAAGCAATATTTATTTTGTTTTAATTAGAGCTCAATTGTAAATGCTACAAATCACAAAAAAATGAAAAATAAATAAAAATAAATTATTATTTTAATATTAATTAAAAAAACTATATAACTCAAATAAGATAAATTGAACAAATCAAATATAACCAAATTAAAGCAATGTTAATGTCACCCTAGTGAAGATTTAGTGTTTCATAGTTATATAACCAAATCAAATATAAACTTTTAAAAAATAAAATATATTCTATTGGAGAGATCCATTCCTAAGAATAAAACATTTTAAAAAAAATGAAAATGAATTTTTTAATTGGATAGAGATAATTGAAATGTGTCTATCATTTATTTCAATTTGCTTTGCCCTTAATTCATGTTACCATGAATTATAAAAGTAAGTACGAAAAAGAATAAATTGTTATTTTAATATCAAGAAAATTTATTTTAAAGTTGAAATGATACAACTTAAAAAAATGTACTGCAACCAAAATAAGACATTTAATGGTCTTATGCTTGAAGATTGTTTCTTATGAAGTAGTATAACCAAATTAAAGTAAAATATTTGAGAAAATAAAATATAAAGTAGAAGAACATTGTACTCAAAGATATTAAATAGATTAAGCATAAAATTATCGATCACCTAATTAGTTAAGAAATGAAATGTCTCATAAATTGTTCCATAATTTAAAAAAAAGTATTTTAAAAATATATTTATTATAACTTAGTTAATAGAGCCCATTAAAACATGTCCAAAAAAAGTCTTTTTCATGTGTTGTGGGTCTCATTTTGAATTTTGTTAATTACTAAATTAAACAATCATAAATAATAATAAATTATTTTTTAATATTTAGTTAATTTCAATTAAAGATGAAATGAGATAAATTAAAAAAACATCAAATAAAAAAGAATGTCATTGAAAGATAACACGAAACTAGAATTAGGTTTTCATAGTATAGGAAACAAATAAAAGTAAAAAATTTTAAAAAGTGAAATAAATTATGCAAAAAAGTTGTATTTTGATATAGTAAGGATATCAAATGTGGTAACCATACTAATCAAGTCCTGAATGATTTGAAATTAGTTTTAAAGCTTTAAATAACTTTACAAAAAAAATTAAAAATAATACTTGCTTAAATACATCTTATATGGATGATTTCAACAATGTTTATTTATTTCAATCGTGCCCCATTTTAAATTACTAAAAATTACAAAAGAAAACATGGTTAAAAAAATAAATTATATTTTTTATTAAATAAATAAATATTAATGTTTAAACAAGATAAATTGGAGCAAAGTAATAAAACAAAATCAAGGCATCGTAAAGTTCACACAAAAGTAGAACTAGAGTTTTGTTTTCGTATAATGAAATCAAAACAAATCATTTCAAGAAATAACATAAATTTTATAAGAAATTTAGTTTCCATGATACTAAATAGATTGAGTGTAACATCTGTCATCATCAAATGTGGCACTAATTGAAATGTATTGTAAAACATTAGAAAAGCACTAAAAAATGACTTTTAAAAATATAAAACTGATATATTTAATTTGATAAAGTTCATAAAGATGGGTCAAATAATATTTATTTAATTATGATCACAACACTTTTTGGGTTAATCCAAATTACAAAACTAAATATATCTCAATAATAATATATTATTATTTTGAAATCAAGTGCATAAATATTAATTTTGAAATAAGATATATAGAAGAAATCTAATACATCCAAATCAATGATATGTAAATGTCACACCAATGGATACTTAGTGATTTTTAGTATTATAACCAAATGAAAGTAAAACATATGAAGAAAAAATAAGATATATTATACTGAGAAGTTGCTTTCAATGAAACTAATGAGCTCAAATGCAACGTTGTCAATTGTAAAATTTGGTACAAAATGAAATGAGTCGTACGAGGGGCCAATCATAGAAAATAAATTATTTAAAAATATAACATGGAATATTTAAATGAATATTATATTGGGAAGTTTTTTTAAAGCAAAAAAGTTTTAAAAATCAAATAAATTATACAATAAAGTTACATTCAAAGATATTAAGGAGTTCAAGATGAACATTCTTGATAATCTAATGGAGTATGACTCATAATGTCTATGAAAACATACCAAAACACTAAAAAAGTTCAAAAATATAAAAATTAATTCAATAAGGATAATCGAGTTTTCTCCAAGGACATTTATTTCTTCTCGTTAGAACCATATTTTTGATTTACAATGAATTACCACATTAAATATGCATAAATAAAAATAATTATGGTTTAATATTATATATATCCATATATATATATATACATGCATATATATGTGTGTGTGTGCGTGTGTGACATGTGTGTATGTATTTGTATATATATATTAAAGTTTAAAAGTGATAAATTGATGCAATATAATATAACCAAATAAAATTTACTTAAACGACACTTAAGAAAAAAATTAGATCCTCACAGTAATATAACTAAATGAAAGTGAAGAATTTGAAGAAATAAGAAAAACATTTTACAAGAAAGTTGAGTTCAAAGATAACAAGAAGATTTAGAATAAAATCTTTGATCATCAAATCATTTAGAACAAAAAATGATAATAAAACTTGTAATAATCATAAAAAATAATGTAAAACTATAAAAATAAAAAAAATGAATATTTAATGTCAAGATGAGTCTAATGATGTTTTTTCCATCTAGATCAAACCTTGTATAATGTTATTGCAAATTATCATAGTAAATAAGCTTTAATGATAATAATTATTTTTTTAATATTAAGAAATTATATAATAGAGTTGAAATATGATAAACTGAACAAATCTAATATGACTAAGTCAAGACAGTAAAAATTTCACATAAGAGGAAACTTCATGTTACATACCAATATAATTTAATAAAAAATAAAAAAATAGAATAAATGGGAAAAAAGTATGAAAATTTTATTTTCAAAGATACTAAAAAGATTAAATGAAATAACCTCTATGAAAAAAACTCAACTTTAAATAAAAATATCTCACAAAATATAGCAAAATGTTAGGAAATAAAGTCCTCAAAAAAACAAAAATGAATATTTATCTAAAAACAACAAATCGAGTGTAGACAAATGATGTTTGTTTCATCTTGATCGAATCTTACAAGGAATTACTATAAATTATCATAATAAATGGAAAATATTAAACTATTATTTTTTATTATGTAAAGATATGATAAAGTTGAAATAAATTAAATTGAAGCAATGCATCTAACAATGTTGAACACATGTAATGGTCACATGAGAGTAGATTTAGAGTTGCATAGTTATATAGTAAAATCAAAGAAATCTTTTTATGAAATGAGATAAATGTTATCAATTGTTTGATTTCATCATTTATTTTAAAATTGGATACAAATAGAATTATTCTACAAATATTCCAATTTTTTTAAAATTAATATTTAAAAAATATATAAAAATAACAATTTAATAGCTTAGAGCTTATTGAAGAAATGTGAACAATACTTTTTTTCTATTAATCAAACCTTATCTAGAATAACTATGAATTACCAAATTAAATAATATAAAAAAGAATAAATACTTATTTTAATATAGAAGAAATATAAGCAATAGATGAAATAAGATAAATTTAGGCAATGTAATATAACATAATTAAAACAATGTAAAGCTAACACAAGAGGAGAAATTGAATTTTATTATAACATAATGTAATCAAAGAGAAACTTTTGAAAAAGGGATAATTTGTATGATTAATCTATAGTTCAAGTAAATAATATAACCAAGTGTAACATCCTTAATCATCAAATCATGTGTATATCAAAATATCTTACAAGACATAACAAATTTTAAAAAATAAAATTTTTTAATTTGTTTCATCTTATTTCGATATGTGGAGTGACATTTATTTCTTCTTAGTCAGACTTCATTTACAATTATTATGAATTTCCATAATAAATAATTATAAATCATTATAAATTACTACTTTAATATTACATAAATGTATTTTCAAGCTTAAATTAACATAATTAAAGAAATTAATATAACTAAATCAAAGCGATGTAAAGATCATAAGAGACATGATTTAATATTACATAGTGATATAAAAAAATTAAATAAAAATTTAAATAAATAAAATAAATTGCATAAGGAATATTTATTCTAAGATATTAAGGAGATCAAGTGTAGCATCCCCAATCATTAAATGATATACAAATTGAAATCTTTCTTACAATCTGAGAAAATTTAGGTAAATAAAAGACTTAAAATTATAAGAATAAATGTTTAATTTGAATGAGCTTGGTGGGATGGGTCACAAAATGCTTATTACTCACTACTAAGGCCTTGTTATACATAATTATGAATTTTAAAACTAAATAAGAAAAATAAATGGTGCATTATAACTTTATAATAAATCAATGCATAGTAAAACTACAAAATAAGAAAAAATAAATAGGAATGTAATATTGTAATATAGAAAGGAAATAAACTATAACATCTTCCAATAGGAATGTTTATTACTCACTAATAAGGACTTGTTGTAAATAATTATGAATTTCAAAAATAAATAAGAAAAAATACTAGTAAATTATAACTCTATAATAAATCAATGCATAGTAAAACAAAAATGAGAAAAACTAAATAGGAATGTCATATTGTAATATAGTAAGGAAATCGACTATAACATCTTCCGTCATGAAATACTACCAAAATTAAATTTACTAATAAAATAAGAAAATCATAGAAAATAAAATATTAAAAAATAATTAAATTGAATACCTAAAATGAGAGAGGTCATTGAGATGATTCAAATAATGTCTATTTTCCCCAATCAAACATCATTTGAGATTACTTGTTATCAAAAAAATAATTAAAAAATAAATAATAACAAATTATTATTTGAATTTTAAGTAAATATATATTAAATCTAAATTGTGATAATTTGTTACAAAATAATGTAAACAAATCAAGGTGATGCAAATATTTAAAAATTATTACAATAAGAGTTTGATTGTAATATATGAAAATGAGACAAAAAAAAAGTTTGAAAAATTAAGGTAAATTATATTAGAATGTTGCATTTAGAGATATTACAAAGTTTGGATGCAAAATTCATAATCTTGAAATTAAGCTTGAATCAAAATATCACTAAAAATGTGCAAACATCGCTAAAAAATATTTTAAAAATATATAAAAATAGATATTTAATTTATTTAGCATATTGATTATATGTATTTAACCCAATTAATTAGATTTGGAAGTGTCATGAGAGAAGAATTGTAATTTCATAACAATATTGCCTAATCTAAGCAAAATCTTTGAAAAAGTGAGTTTAATTGTTTGGGAAAGTTGTATTCCATGATATTAGGTATGATGAACGAAATATATTACTGCTTATCAAATAAGTTACAACTTGGTATGTGTTGAAAAGGACAATAAGTCACTAAATATTCAACTTTTTTTTTAAATATTTTATTTCCAAGTGACTTATTATCTTTTTCAACACATACCAAGTTGTAATTTTTTTTATGAGCAGTAATATTTCATTCATCATATTTAATATCATGGAATGCAACTTTCTAAACAATTAAACTCAATTTTTCAAAGTTTTTTTTAGATTAGACAATATTGTTATGAAATTACAATTCTTCTTTCATGACATTTCCAAATCTAATTAATTTGGTTAAATTACATATAATCAATAAGCTAAATAAATTAAATATCTATTTTTTTATATTTGTTTTAAATATTTTTTAGCTATGATTACACAATTTAAGTGATATTTTGATTCTAGCTTAATTTCAAGATTATGAATTTTGTGCCCAAACTTTGTAATATCTCTAAATGCAACATTCTAATATAATTTAACTTAATTTTTCAAACTTTTTTTGTTTCATTTTCCTCTATTACAATAAAATTCTTATTGTAATAATTTTTAAATATTTACATCACCTTGATTTTTTTACATTATTTTGTAACAAATTATCACAATTTAGATTTAATATATATTTACCAAAAATTCAAATAATAATTTGCTATTATTTATTTTTTAATTATTTTTTCAATAAGAAGTAATCTAAAATATTCAATATTACTTGAGAAGTAATAATAAAAAAGTTCATATTTAAATATTAATTAAATTTATGTCAAAATTGAAATAAGCTAACCTAAAATAGTGGAATATAACCAAATCTAATTGTTATAATGCTCACACAAGAGAAAACTTATAGTTTCATTATAATATCGAAAAATTTGCAAAAAACATAAATTATATGGGAAAGTTACATTTTTAGATCTAAGGAGATCGAGTGTAACATCGTAGTTAAATGAAGTATGAATCAAAATAAATCGAAAAATATGACTATAAGAAATCAAATTTTTAAAAATAAAAAAATAAATATTTAATTGGTTAGAGCTCATTAAGTCAAGTCCTGTGACATTTTTTCTTGGTGGGCATAACTAATAATAAATTATTATTTTAAAATTAAGTAGGTAAGTATGTTATAGCTAAAATAAGACAAATTGAAGCAATATAATATAACAAATTTAGAGAAAACTAATTGAAGAAATTAGAAAAATTGTATGAGAATTGTTTGTTCAAAGATATGTAGGAGATCAAATATGGCATTCTTGAATGGAAAATCTAGTATAAATCGAAATAACTTATAAATCCAATCAAATCTATAAAAAAATAAAAATGTAAAGAAATGAAATATAAAAATAATTATTTTTATTAGATACAACTCATTGAAGGTTGCTTAATGACATTTATTTTGCTGCATCAGACCATACTTAGAATTATTGTGAATTACCAAATTAATTAAACATAAATAAAAATAAATTATTAACATAATAATTTGGTAATCATTCAAAAGAGGTGGTATCAAGTTGAAACAAATGTTGTTAGACACCTCTCAATGAATAAGAATGTTATACTTCAGCTCTTAGAAATTAGGGAATTTAAATGTTTTTCTTCTATTTGATTTTATTACACTGAAACAAAAAGGATCCTCCCATTTGACAATTACGTTACTGACATTTGGTTATTTATATTGTTACCTTTTTTAAGTTCAACTTTAATATATATTTACTTCATATTAAAATAATAATTTGTTATAATTTATTCGTTTTTAATTTAGTAATTCATAGTAATTCAAAATAAGTTTCAATCAAGATGAGACAAACATCTTGAACTACTTTCAATGACACCTACCTAAAAAGTATTTATTTTTAGATTTTGAATTATTCTATTTGATTAGGATTTTACCATGCTTTGCAAGATTTTTGAATTTCTATTAGTTTTTATGATCAAGTATTTATGCTTAATCTCTTTAGTATCTCGGAATGCAACTTTCATATATATTTTCAATTTATATTTTTTATCATTTTTGCATTCTTTTCTAGACACTTTGATTTGTAGCTAATTTGATGAATGAGAATTTTATACTTGATCTCTTTTGTATCTTCGAATGCAAGTTTCTGATAACATTTTTTTGATTCCTTAATTTTGTAATTTTAATATGAAATTCAAATTCTCCAATCATGTGACCATTTCAATCATTTCTAATTAGTTATATTAATAGTTTCATATAAACTAATTTTAGTTCCAAAATATATTTACTTAATATTATAGTAATAATTTGTAATTATTTATGTCTATTTATTTTCTTATTTATAATAATTCTAAATGATTTTTGAATGAGATGAAAAAATTATCATTAATTAGTAATAATTCTAAATGACTTTTAATTGAGATGAAAATATTATTATTGAACTTCTACCTATGAGACTTATATTATTGAATATTCAATTTTTAACATTAAATATTTATTCTAAGATTTTGGCATTATTTATGACTTATTTTGATTTATCAATTATTTGACGATTGAGGAAGTTATGATTGATCTCCATTGTGTCATGGAATATAACTTTTTTGTATAATTTATCTCATTTCTTCAAATTTTTTGCTTTCCTTTGATTATATTTCTTGGTAACTTTAAATGACCTCTTAAATGTCACCTACAACATTTTGTTTTGGATATGTTACATTAACTAAATTTATCATATTTTATAATTTATTATAATTTTTTTAATAACAAATAATTATTTTTTAAAATTATATTTGTTTGTATTATTGAAATGGTCTTATCAAGGGGAAACAAACGTGTTTAGAGTCGACTCGATGAGTTTTATCCTATTAAATATTATTTCTAATAGTTAAAAAAAATTTAAATATTTTGACATGTTTTATGTGATATATTGATTCATAACTGATTTTATTATTGAGGATGTTGCACTAAATCTTCTTAGTATTTTGGAGTGTAAATTTCTTATAAAATTTATCTTATTTCTTAAAATATTTTACTTTGATTTTATTATATTAGTTTAGAACACCAATTCTCCACCCATGTAATCTTCGCATTGATTTGATTTGATTAGACTACATTGCTTTAATTAATTTCATTTGAACTTTAATATATATTTACTTAGTATTCAAGTTTTTATTTCTTATTAATTATTCTTTCCATTGTTAATTTCTATTAATTCTATATGATGTCTAATTGAGAATAGGTAAACAACATCAGAATCATCTCCATGAGCTCTATCAAATTAAATATTTGTTATTTTAATAACTTATTTTCTACGATTTTTCCTCTCTTTATGTGATATTTTGTTTAGTAAGAGTTAAATATGAAATAATTCTTTATTATCATAATGACAATATATTTATTTTTATCATTACTTATTTCAAAAATTCAAAGTATTTTTAGAAGTGGTCTAACTAAGGAAAAAAAAGACAATTTACTTCACTCAACAATCTATATCTAATTTAATATTAATTTATATATTTTTCATGTAGATTTTACTTTCTTTTGTTTTTACACTTTTTGTGAGATATTTTTATTGAAACTTAATTTGTGAGATATTTTTATCCGATCTATCGGAATCATCCATTCCAATTTGCTAGATCTAGTCAATACCATGAAATGCAACCGTCTCATATAATTTATCACATTTCTTAATTTTTTTTACTTGATTTGCTTATATTACAATGCAACTCTAAATCTTCTCAAGTCTCCCTTTATTTCATTTTTTTTTCTTTTATTATATTAATGCCATTTATCTCATTATTAAAATAATAAATTATTTTTTTCATGTTTTTTGCATTGTTAATTAATAATAATTCTAAACAAGGTTTAATCAAGATGAACCAAATGTTCATAATAGACTTTTCTAGATGTGCTCTATCAAATTAAATATTCATTTATTTATTTTTAAATTTTTTTACCCATGGTGATTGCATGGATTCTCAAATATTTATATTGTACTTCATTTGGCAATTAAGAATATTGCAGATGACCTTGTTATAATCGTAGAATGCAATTTTCTCATAGAATTTATTTTATTTCTTCAAACTTTTCATGTTTACATCACTTTTACTTCGTTAAAGTACACTGCATCCATTTATATCATTTTATATTTATTATGAATTTTATGTAATATTAAAATGATATTGAATTATTATTTATGATTATTTAATTTTGTAATTCGTTGTAACTCCTATGAGGTCTGACTATGATGTAATAGACATCCTTAGACTTGATTTGCCATTTTACTTCATTTTTTAAGTAGAATAATAAATTCTCTATTATCATAATTGAAAATAGGCTTTTTACATTTATGCATGTATTATTACACATTATGAAATGTTTATAGTATGAGTTCATTACGATAATTGTGTGTTTTAATCTACATTAAAAGTTTTTATAGTTTTTCTTTTTGCATAAAATATTGTTCATATTTTTTTCAAAACTTAATTTTTTCTAAATGCTCAACTTTATTAATTATTTTATAAGTTGTTATTCTATTAATAACTTCTTATTACAATTATATTTTTAATTAATATTTAATTTCCATTATTTGTATTTTAGTTTCTTTTTAAAATATTTTTCAATATCATTATAATGCATAAATAGTGTTCTTCTACCAAATAATATGTTTGTGTTAAATATAATAATTTCTTACATATTTGGTTTTTCAACTTATTTTTATTGTGCCTATAATACTTAAACATTTTTAGGAGTTATTTTATTTAATGATTTTTATATCATAATTGAGGTATTATTTCAACAATCTTCTTTCCTTTTTATTCTCATATGCTTTTTATCCATGTTATTTTTGGGATTACACACTGAGCTTAAAGTTCTAATTACTTATCTAAAAACATCTAGTCATTAAAATTTGAAACATTTAAATTTAGTAACAATTAAATATTTTTATTTTTATTCTAGATGTGTATAGCTTGCTATTTTTTGATTAACGAAACAATCTAAGTGTATTATGGATATATTCATTAAAACTTTCCATGTGTTTTTTTAAAAACATAACACCTATAAATGCCATTTTTTAATTATGAAATTTATTTCCAATCAATTAACTTTTTTTTCATGTTTATGATTTACTATTTGAATGAAAATATTTAGATAATTTATATTTATATATTTAGCATTTATTTATTAAAATATCTTTTACACTTATATATTATGTAAAAAAGACATTAAGAAATAACTCAAATATAATTTTTTTAAATAATATCTCAAAATTCTATTTTTGTAATTCTTATCTACCTTTAAATTTACATTTGTGCGTTTTTCTTTGTTATAATAGGGATGAAACCTTTCTTCAAATATGCGGAACATTTTTATTTTCTTAAATGTTTCATAAAATTAATTATTTTTTTTTCTAGTCATAGGTAATGTTTTTCTAAATAACTGTATTTTTAAAATTTTTACTTAAAAAGGTTTCTTAACACCGAAAATAATTGAGGTCATGGTGAAAAGTCCTCAAGAACTTTTTTGTAAATGTAAAATATGTCACAAAAATATAAAAAATTAAAATATTAAGTTTATTTGAGTTTTTTAAAAATTTAATTTGTTCAAAGTTCTACACATATTAGCCATGAACATAATTTTTAAAAAACATTTGTATTTGTTAAATTTTCTTTACCAAATTATCACTATAGAAGAAATACTGAATTACAAATAAACATTATTACAAAATATTTAAACTCAGAAAAATAATAAAAGAAATATCAATACAATTTAACATTAGCGAAAAAATGACAAATATATTAGTAATACAAGAGTTGTATTTAAAAAAAATAAAACTTAACCCTAAATAAGAGTTTGCAAATTATTTAATGTTTAAGTGAATCGCACTGAAAAGTAAACAATCCATTTTAATATGGTGAATTATCGATTTTAAAAATTTGATGCTACAAAAATTATTTGAAACATTTAGTGTAGATTTATATAACCATAAGAACAATATTCTTTCTATGCAAAATATGAAATATAGCAATATTATTTAAATCTTTTTATTTTAACTCCATATTTTTATAGATGAAAAATTTTAGATAATTCGATAATTTATGTTTGTTATATTTACTTTCTTTTCAAAACAAACAAATTTCTATAATAATACATTACGTAAATAAGGATTTTAAAAAATATTCTCACATACCATTTTTCATATTCATATACTCATATTTATGTTGTGTAATTTTTTTTATATTTTTTAATTTTTCATCAAATTTATGAAATCCTTTTTGTTTTTTCGACTTAATTACTTTTTTAATAATATTGAAAAATTATTTAAAATGAAGTGTTTTTCAAATTATTTACAAAATGGTATATTTAACAACAAAAATGATCAAAGCTATGGTCCACAATTTATAAAAAAAAGGTTTTTATAATAAGAATTTTTCAAACAAACATAATAATGACAACTATTAGCTGAAATTGAGTTAAAAAATTTTTTTAAATAGTTAAGAACCTTTCACATTTGGGTTATTTACATAAATTTCCTGTAAATGCATATTTTAGTAATTATAGCATCAAAAACAAGCCATAATAAAAAATATTAAACTAAATAAAAATAATTGTTATTGAAAACTATTTAAATTAACTAAAATTAGAAAGTAATCTCAATAAAAAGTAACATTAGGAAAACATAACCACAAATATTTGAAGTAAATAATGAAGCTTTTGCATGCAAAAAATAGAAGTTGACATAGATGAGAATACTTAAAATAATTGTTGTATACATAAGTCATACAAAAGAATTTAATAACCTATTTTGAATATAGGAGATAAAATATTTTAAACAAAATGTAATAGTTTTCATAAGAATGAGAAAAAATGTAGTGTAAGACATATATATTTTGAAGGGATTAATATTCATTCATTTTTATAAAGATTCATTATTTTATTTTAAACATTTATGCTTTTTTAATTATAATGACAAGTTTTAACTTTGTATTTTTTATATTTCTTATCATTTTATTTGAAAAACATATTTTCAATAATGGTTAAATAATTTGTGCTCTTATTAAGATAAATTATTCTATACTTTCAACATTTTATACCTTTATTTTTGAAATTAACAATTCCATTAAAGCTAATAATTATTATATTTTTAGTTAAAGATAAAATATTCTTAATATACCTTTTTTCTATATATCATGTCCGTTCTTTCGAACATCTGAAATAGCTTTCACTGGCCTAAGTTTTTACTCTTCTATATTTGAATAGATTTCTTTCACAAAAAAATCAGTCATTTCTTTTAGAAATTTCTTATTTATTTTTTAAAAAACATTTTATTTGATACACATTGTTTTATGGCAACATTGAGCTTGAAATGTTTATGATTTTTGTTGAATTTTTTGTCAAAGCATAACGTTCAAATATTTACTTTTTTTAATTGCTTTCAGCTTACAAAACTTTTACAATTATTTAACTTGTTATCTATTATGTGTGTTTCGTTATTTTTTGACAATAAAGATATTTTTAACCTAAATATTAAACATGTCATTTAAATGTTTAGAAGTGAAATTACAATCATGCTTATAATTTTTTTAATTATTCAAAAGTTTATATACCATAAGTAATATGATAATAACTAATGGATCTTCTCTTTGCAATGAAAAGTGAAACCTTGCCATTATTTTATAATCGGATTATGGCAGATAGTGATTTATTTACTCGAATAAGTCTAATGACAAGTTGGATAGGGATTTTATGAGTTTGTAATAAATTAAAAAATGGAATTCTTAAACTTTTAACTCATAGACTTCTTATTTTTAGTAAGGAATACTTTTCTCTAACACAAATTAAGTTATCTTTTACTATTTGATTTATTTGAGGGAAATTGCTAGTTAAATAGTGGAATCTAAGGAGTGATAAAGTGAAACAAGAAAAATGAAATTGGTATTAGAGGTGAAGCAACTTGAGCATGTTAGTCTTTTATCAACAAGGTAGTCCAATAAATTTTAAGAAAATCTTGATTTTGTTATGTTTAGTGTGTTTTTTATACAATTGCATAGTAAAAAGATTTTTACAATAATAATTCCTATCCCATTGGGATAAATTTGATGATGAATTCACAATGAATAGAAATAATTCAATGACATTGATGTTCATGTTATGGAAAATGCTTGTATTCATAAACTTAAAGAAAGTTTGAGTTATAAATTTGGCCAATTGAAACTATTTTTGCAAAGCTATTGTGAAGTTTTGATATATTACTATGATTTAAAAAGCTATTAGACTATGTAGAGGATTATAATAAGAATGAGAACATAAAACCATATGTTCATCGATGAGTTTCTCAAGTTGATGGCATCCTAAATAATTAAAATAGATGATGCTCAAATAATGCATGTGGCATTCAATATAAGTACAAGATGGATGAGTAGAACATTTAGGTAAATCATGCTATTTGTAAAAATGTTTATTTGCATGAAATTAATTGTGTGCTTTGATTTCCATATGACCAAGGAAAAATGTGGTCAAATAATTTGAAATATGTAATTTAAATATGCATTATGTGATGTAAATAATTTAAAATGTCATGAGAAATAGGTGTAGTGAACCACATGATTGAAAGGTGCTACTTTATTTTCGTCCAATGCTTAATGTGCAACATAGTTTACTCCACATAAAAATAATGATGATTTAAATAAGATGAGTTAAGAAACTTTTACTACCGAAGCTTACGAACAAAATTTTTCATCTCTAGCAATGTATGCCCAAAAAATGTTAGCTATAAAGGAACAAAAGTATTATATATCTTGATAAGAAGTATGACACTATATTCAAATCATTATGGCACATTTTGACTTTCTCAACAAGAAAAGAACCAGTGGAATCTACTCAATAAATAGAATATAATCAAGTTGTAAGAGATGTATAAAAAACTTTGGAAAAAGAAAAGGATAACTAATTATGTTAAATTGGATCAGAAAATTTGCTAAAATCCTTAATGTAAAATTTGCAAATGGTGCCTTTGGCATGACAGTAAATGTTGATTAATTGGTATGACACATAGAAATGTATTATCTAATGAATAATAAAATAGAAAAGTTAAGCTAGCATGCAAGTGATAGAATGTAAAAATCTCTAGGTTTGTAATATTATAAACCCAAAAGTACACCATATGCCACATATGGTACTATATAAGGGTAGAGTTCTTTAGCTCCATGATAGACTACACTACATTGCATTAATGTTATCAAAGATAATGAGGCTTCAACATCTCTTTATGCAATCATGGGTGCAATTTTTTTATTTACTTAAGTGCAACAAGTTATTTCATATTAGAGTATATGATTAAATGTTTTTCATCACATTCTATTTCAAAAAAATATTTGTTTAAAAATCTATTGGTATAACACAATCTATGCATTGAATGATATAAATAGTTTGCCACAGTTTAGTAACAATCCTCGAATTTGAGCATCACACTCATGTTATGTTACTCCCAACATAGATAACCTAAAAAGACATATTAGTAGTTACTAAAAACTTGAAGGATCCAAGTTAAGAAAGTGCGTGCCAATAAAAAAAATCAACATGTCATATATGCCAAATAAAACATCACAATAGTTGAATACTAATGTCAAGTAATGTCCTACTCAATCCATGATAATCAAAAAACATAATTTCACTAACAAAAATGCAATATGGCTACTAAAGATTAAAAAAATTATGGAAGTAAATGCTCCACGACAAGGTTGCTACTAACCAACAACCTAGCTACCCCTCTCTCCCACCACCACCACCCCTGCATCCTGCTCCCTTCCCACATGAACACATTATCTCCAATTGATCTAGTAAGCATCCAAGATTTGCATGTAATAGTACGCACAACGAAGAATAAGTGAATATTGAATACTCAAAATATGTTATAAAAGTAAGTAGTAATCATAAGGATATAACTATTTGGAATATAATGTAATATAATTATGAAGAAATTGAAGAATTCTATAATGTCCCATAATGGGTCACCTACCAACTAGGTTGACCTAAATATAAATTGGTACACCAAATAATAGAAAAACACTACTAACCTAGAACATTGCAAAACCTAAAGAATCATAGGGCATAATAAAAGTATTGTAGGAATCTCTAATCCTTATATCATCACTTTATTATGATTTAGTTATTCTTTTGATTAATATCCAACCAATGGTATAGCACACATCAATCACATACAAAAGAACTTTATGGGCCATTGGGATGCCTTTAAAATCAAGTGATGCAACATAGTTTTTTTGATATACAATTAAAAAATCTTAACATCAAAAAAGCTAATGGATATCTTATGTAATCGAGCACATCCGTACTTATTTAGGATGCCCTAACTAAATTGGAACTCCATAGTCATTTTTTGTTGCTTACATTACAATCATTAGCTCCCTAACTCTATAATTCTTGCATGATTCCTACTTGAACTCTCTTATCTAAGTCCTTCGCAGCAATGTTATAAAATTGGTACTCAATATGTCCCAACAAAATTCATTTTTGAGCACTCCATTTTCCAATTTTTTTTCCAAGGCTACCCAAAACAAACTGATGACTTTTCTTGAATCCAATATGATGTCTACAGCAAAACAATAACGATACCAAGTTTTAGGTCAACCTATATTGACCATTTTCCAATTTTTTTTCCAAGGCTACCCAAAAAGAAGAAGAAGAAGATGTAGAAGAAGAAGAAAAAGAAGAAGAAGAAGAACAAGAAGTTGAAGAAAGAAGAAGAAGAAGAACATGAAGTAGTAGTCATAGTAGAAGAAGAAGGCAAAAAAAAGAAGGAGAAGAAGATGTAGAAGAAGAAGAAGAAGAGGTAGAAGCAGTAATAAAAAAAGAAGAAGAGGTTGAAGTAGAAGAAAGAAGAAGAACAAGAAGAAGGGAAAGAAGCAGAAGAAAAAGGGGAAGAAGATGTTGAAGAAAAAGAAGAAGTGGAAGAAGAAGAAGAACTTGAAGAAAAAGAAGAAGAGGAAGAAATAGAAAAAGAATAGGAAGAAAAAGAAGAAGTAGAAGAAGAAGAAGAAAAGAAGAAGAAGAGGATGAAGAAGAAGAAGAAGATGAAGATGATGATGAAGAAGAAGATGATGAAGAACCTGATGATGAAGAAGAAGAAGAAGAAGAAGATGATGATGATGATGATGATGAAGAAGAAGAAGAAGATGATGATGAAGAAGAAGAAGAAGAAGAGGAAGAAGAAGAAGAAGATGGAGAAGAAGAAGAAGGTGAAGAAGCACATGGAGAAGAAGAAGAAGTAGGACAAGATGAAGAAGAAGACAGAGAAGAAGAAGGAGAAGAAGGAGAAGGAGA